>PVKB01001888.1:0-206963 GCA_004027205.1 Ctenodactylus gundi | reverse complement strand
GGACTTAAGAAAGTGTCACCTGGCAGTTGCCTCAGTGCTCTGAGATGTCAGGGGACCTGACTAGAAAATACAGTTAAAAGCTCAAATGTTCAGCTCCTGCCTTTCCCTGTCATGTGAACAAGCTCAAGTTCCTGCTTCCTCATTTCTTGGGGTGGAGGGGGAGGATTGCATTTACCCTTGACACCCTTGTCTGACCTCCCTATCTGTCTTTGCAGCCACCTCACAATGCTTGGGTTATTGTCACCCTGCTTCGCTGGACCACATGTGAAAGGTAAGATTCAAGAAGAACTTTGGACAAATACAGCCCGGTCTAGAGGATGGTCTGGCAAGTTGGAGGGACCTACTGGCTGTTAGTGAGTAGGCGGTGCTCTTCTGTGAGTCTGGGTGGTCCACAGGTCTTGGGACAATTGTGGTCATAATCTCACCTTGCCTAGGGCCAGCTGTGGGGCCTCAGCTAAGGTGCTTCCCTCTGTTTCTGGGTCTCTTCCCCCATGGCCTAGGGAAAACTGTCATACTCCCCTCCAGAGCCCCGAGGAGATTCAGGGTAGTTGTGAATGGAAGTGCTCACACCTGTGAGCACAGGAGTTGTGGTGCCAATGAGCTCTGTGATTATAAGGGGCCTCAGACAGCACTGGGGGTCAGCCTGTGGCAGGTGTGTATGAGATGTCAACTCAACACAGTCACACATCAATGGGCAGGGACATGATCTGATCTAGGCAGGCCTGGTAGCACAGGCCTTCAATCCCAGGACTCTGGGAGGCTGAGGCAGGAGCATCCCACCTCTGATCCAGCCTGGGCAACTTAGTAACTTAGTGAGAGCTTGTCTCAAAAATCAAAAATAATGTGCTGGGGATGTAGGTCAGAATGAAGGCCCTGGGTTGGATCCCAGGTACCACCTCTTTCCTCCAAAAATACAGAGAAACATCAGTAGGAGACTTACAGGTTTCCTGCACACCACAACATGCAATTGTACAAGCCCAGTGGCAGAGGCTCCCCATGGACTTTTCCAGCAAATAACACACATTAAAAACAAACTGTATGAGGCACAACATGGCACTTAGTTTAAAGTAAGCCTGTCTTTCTAAGTAAGTAGAAGTAAAGTCCCAAGTGACAGTAGAAATCATGCCATAGTGAGTGTATAAGCCAGGAACAGCTGTTAGACTGTAGTGTGCACAGCTGCGCTTTCACAGGGCCACAGCTCCAGCTCCGCTCACAGCAGCTTCCCTGACACCTGGAGTGAGGGGCATGACGTTACCATAGCTGCGGTGTCTTGGATGACAGGAAGTGTTCAGCTTCACTACTGATGAGGGCCTCCTATCTTATTGTTACTGTAAAGGGGTCTGGGACTTTTACTTTTGGGTTCTTTCTATCATCTCTCCGAAGAATTATGTGGGCCAGGGATGGAGGAATGGCTCAGTGGTTAAAGCACTTGCCCAGCAAGTGCTATGTCAAGTGCTAAGTACCTGAGTTCAATTCCCCAGCACCACATAAGTTGGGCATGGTGGTGCACGCTTATAATCCCAGCACTCGGGAGGCAGGGAGGCAGAAGCAGGAGGATTGCCCTGAGTCCAAGGCCACCCTGGGCTCCATTGTGAATTCAGGACTAGCTTGGGCTATAAAGCAAGACCCTGCCTCAAAAAAAAAAAATTATATGGGGCATGTGACCCACAAGGGATTTCCCAGCCACCTGGTCCCACCAGGTACAGCCTCCTCCCAGTCCCTAAGGACTCAAGTCAAGGCAGACATGCTGACAAAATGATTGATGGTACTCACTAAGATGAGGCGCCACAAGACAAACTAATTTCCCCTGGCTGGTATTATCCCAAGAAAAAGCAAGATTCCCACGGGTAGCACATGTCCACAGAAAAGGCTTTCTCTAAGTCGCCAGCTCTGTTCCTCAAGATAGGAGCTGATTGGCTGTGACCCCAAAGTGGATGTGACATGGTGGCAGCTTCTTCAATGCCAGAAGACAAGACCTGGCTGCAAGAAACAGATCTTGATTAGTCCCTATTGTGGTTTGAATCTGGGATGTCCCCCGAAAGTCTCATGTATTTGAATGTTGTGGGTTGTCTCTGGAACCATGTGCTGTTGGGAGATTGCCTGGCCTGGAGGGGTGAATTGCTGGTGTATGGATTGGATTACAGGCATGCAGTAGGGGCTTATCACACCTTCCACACCTGGATCTAGGAGGTCCTGGTCCCTGGGATGGGACCTGGAAGTGTAGATATATGCTGCTACCTTCTTCTCCGACTATAGGGATTGGTCTTGATGGGACATGGCTTCCTGTTTGTGATGTCATGTGGAGCTGCCTCCACCTCTGCCTTTGCCCATGTACTTTCACTGATGCTGGCCGCCCCTGAGTGAACTGTGACTTTCTGGAACTGTGAGCTAAACTAAACCTTCCTCCCCTAATTTTGTGGCTGAGTCATAGCAGTGAAAAAGTAATTAAGACAGTCCCCAAGAAGAGGACTGGAAGGCCCATCACATCCCTTCACATACAGTTAATTCCCAATTCTCCTTAGCCCTAAGCTCCTGTGACACTGTGGGTGTGTGTGTGTGTGTGTGTGTGTGTGTGTGTGTGTGTGTGTGTGTGCACGCTTGCCTGAGCCTGTGACCATGAGTATACAGAGTTTCTTTGAAACCATCTTCATAAAAACAGAGAACCTCCGCTAGGTAGTGGCACAACCCTGAGGCTGAGACAGGAGGCCTGCAAGTTTGAGCCCTGCCTGGCAACTTAACTAGACCCTGTCTCAAACACTAAACATGGGCTGGGGGTGTAGCTCAGTGTGAAGCCCCCATGTTCATCCCCTGTACCACAAAAAATGTAAACAGAGCCCTCCTCTATTCCCCTCAGTAATAGTGCAAAGCATTAATAAAGCGATCACAAGATAAATCTAAAAGTTCCCTCAGCAAGGGCCCAAGTTTGATTTCCCCAGCACCACATAAAGCCAGGCATGGTGGTGCACACCTGTAATCCCAGTATTCCAAAGACTGAGGCAGGAGGATTGCTGTGAGTCTAATGTCAGCCTGGGCTCCATACTGAGTTTAGTACCAGCGTGGGCTACAGAGCAAGACGTTGCCTCAAAAAATTACCAAAAAGCTCTCTCAAGGTAGGTGCTATTCACAGAAATCTCCTGTTACTCATTCAGGCATTCTCCTATGCAGATTTTAAGTAACTGGAACTTGGATTTAAGGCAGGACATTGGAATGCCAGGTGATTACCCAGACAAGAGATGAGGCCCGTGCAAATTAAGATAATAGAGTGGGGACTGGGAGAAGGGACTAGATTCTAAAGATATACACTGGGATTGGTTGAGTGGTGAATGTCACAGTGAAAGAGGTCAAAGCCTGAAGATACTAATCTGTTTCCTGCCTTGGGGGAGGAAGTGAGAGGGGCTGGTTTATACAGGGGGTGATATCTGTTGTGGCACAGGGTCTCCTGTGACATCCCCTTTTAGTTTGGTGGAGTGAGGTGCCATTCACTGAGACTTTCTATGGATCAGGTATCTGTGCTGAGTTGTAGACAGACAGACAGACATCCTCATTCACTGCTCTCACACACACACACTGTAATGTAGATGACAGTCTTCATTTTACAAATGGGAAAACCAACTTGGAGTTGTTTCAGACCTACTCAGCCATCACAGTGGAGAATCTGGGTTAATTTCCGGCCGTCCAACCTCAGTACCATCCCCGGATCAACTCAGAGCACTGTGACCGAAGTGGTTGATCAGTCCAGATGAGAACTGAATGCCCGAGCCCGGGCCTCAGGCACAGGGTCTGGGGCAAAACAGAACACACCCAGCTGCTACGTGGCAGGAAAGAGCGTCCTGGGCTCAAGGAACAGAAGGAAATCCAGGGCACTGGAGCAGAGTAGGTAAGAGGAAAGCATGATGAGTGAGGCAGGAGAGGGGGGTCCTGGCCGAGCTTAGGGCTTAACTTAGCGCATGTGACCACAGGTTGGGGTGAAGGCCACAGTGAGGGGGCTCCGTCCCCAGGCAGGTAGGACTGTGGTCTGCCTGGTCTTACAGCAGTGACAGGAACTGAACAGACCTTGGCCTTGTTGCGGTAAATCCCCTCTCCCCACTGGAGTAATGGGGAGGTCCCCTGGTCCATAGACTCCCGTACAGTTAAGAATAAAGTAGAATCTGAAAATTATGCAAGCAACAGTTTGCTGAACCAAACAGAAGAGGTAAAAAAGCACTTAGCTGAGAAGCCAGGAGGAAAAACAAGCAGGTGTTTCATAGAAAAGAAAAACAAAAGCTCCCATCAAGAACCCAGGATGGGCCCTAACTGGTCATCAACGTGGGTCTGAGGGTTTCTTCTGTAGACTCAAAACATAAAGGAACTAGGACTATGAAACTTTTCTCATGAATTAGCTGGAGTTATAAGATGGTTCTCAATGATTGGCTCCTTCAATAACTAGGAAAGCCAGGACTTTCTTAAAGTGGAAGACATACAGCTGCCCTTACTAACTTTAGGAAACTGAAACATATTAGTTACTTGGTCTCTGAAAAACCTTAAATAAACAACAGCCTCTGATGGAATGGTTTGCCAGATACCCTACCCTGTAGTTTATCTTCCCTAAGCTCCCCCTGATCATTCCTCTGTAAGGTTGACCCTAGTGCCATAGGATATTAGGGTGGTAACTGCTCTTACTTCCTGCTGAATAGGGACATCAAAGGGATGTGGGGGTCCTCTCTAGAGGGAGATCTGTCTGGTGACCTCATCAGGGCCCAAGGGTTGCTAGATGGTCAAGAGACCCATGGTAGAAGGAAGTTGCCATGTGAGGTTCCATTTGTAATCCTGTCTGAAGGGACATAGCCTCCATCCTAGAAGAGATGAATCGATACAAGGTGCTCATAACACAGGGAACAAATAAACATAACATCAAAAGGACCACCAAAGGACCACAGGGGAAGGAGCCAAGTGGAGAGTGTGGCAAATCATCCTTCGGTATCCTAGAGCTTGAGCTGTGAGGCACTGAGTGAGAGTCAGGTCATTTGGAGGAAGATTTGATTCCTGATTTCCACCTGTTGGGAGGTATTGGGTGGGTGTAGCAGGACCCATTATGAACGGCATACACACGGCTCTGCCTCATAAGCTTCCAGTCCAGAACTTGGCGGTATTCTGGGACGTTCCAGCTAGTGAGCCCAAAGACCGCCGAAGGTCTCTAAAATTACTGCCTGCTGACAAGGCTGCCTTGGCTGCTACAGCAGTGACATTTTTTATTTGGACTGAATTTGCTATGACCTCATAAGTTTGGTCGCCCAAGGTCACAACTAAGGCAGCGATGCCGAAGGCACTCAAGGTAATAGGTTCCCATTTCACACAGGCATGATGAATATTGGTTTTCATTTAATATTGGGCAAGGGTGTCCTCCACTGAGAAACTTGTGAAGTGTTCGTAGTCTTCCCATACTTAGGCCTAAATGAACAAAACCCCTGTCGCCTCCACAAGAATAGGGATCTAACATTTTAGTCCTCAGGCCCTCTCTTCTTTTACCTTGTCCATAAAAGAGATATCCCCTAGAGGCACAGAGGAATTGGGCTCCGTTGGCATAATTATTCAAGCAGGAGGAATTGTCTGCCCTGACTCTGCTTTAGGTCCGTTTATAGTCGTCATTACTCCTCATCTAGACCAATTGTGAAATCAAACCTCAAGGTGAGAACTAAGCTGAGCACGTAGGTGTTTGTGCATTCCATCTGCCTCGTACTTTCTGCAGCCTGACCTGAAACTTCTGCCCCTTCCCTGTTTTTTCATTTTGTCTTCATCTTTTTTTCGTTCCAGTAGGACCAATCTTTCTACTCAACAATTCTTTTTTGTCCAAAATATTCTCTTCCTTTTATCCTTCTTTTTAGTGAAAATATCCTCATGCCCGTAGCTATCTGAGTCTCTTCTGTCCTACTGCCTGCTTACTTCCTGCTGTGTTTTTCCCAGATATTCCATGAGCACGTGGTACCAGAGCACACTTAAACCAGTGTATACTGTGGCTTATCTGTTCTCCTGGAGTTCTACAGTCAATTGAATTTGTTTAGCCAACATCCCTGCAGACAAAGGCTGAGTCTCAGTAAAGTTTGCCCAAGGACTGGAGTATTCCAAAGAGCTCACATAAAGTCTTTAAAAGCCCTAAGAGGCTCTAGTTCCCAGGAGCTAATTAGGATTTCCTAGCTTTGAGTTTTCTTTAGGAGACAGTGTAGGAGTCTTACTAATTCAGCAAATCCAAATACCCAAATTCTTCAGTAGCCAGAAGCCCTCAGGAAAGCCCAGAGCCACATGATTGTAGGTGGGAGGGGGACCTGGGAAATAGGACCCATTCTTTCCTTGGACAGTTGTAATTCTAAGCCCCAAGTATCTGAGTTCCTCCTGACAGATCTCAACTTTTCTGAGACCTTTTATCGTGTAGCCCCAGAAAGTTTAGGAGAGACATAGCTCCCTGAAGAACCTGTTCCTTGCCTGAGTTGCAAAGCATCAAGTCATCTATGTACTCTATTTCCCCTCAAGGAGATCCTTAGCCAGAGGCATTCCAAATAGATGGGGCTACTCTGAAATCCCTGGGGTAGAGCCATCCTTCTGAGTCGTTGTCCCACTCTCATGGAGAGGTTTTTCAAATGCAAAGAGAGGTTGGCTCTGTAGGCCTAAGGGAATATAGAAGGTATAAAGGTAACTGCTGTCCTTCCCCTGAGAGGCCACCCGGCCCACCTCAGCAGGCTTGCGTTCCTGCCGACCTCAGAAAAGGAGAGGCAGTTCCTCAGGCCAGAACTATGACAAACATAGCCCTTGTCCTTAAGCACCGGGGTAGGATACTCACACTACTCAGGAAGGGCTGATGCTGTGGTCTCTAATCCAAGGCTGTCAACAGACAGAATTCCCTCCTCCTCTGGAGACCTGTTTTTTTCTCTTTTAAGGCCTTCACCTGATTGGATGAGGTCCACTCACAATGTAGAGGAGACTTTTCCTTACTCAGAGTCTACTCATTTAAATGAGAATTGTATGTTTAAAATACATCCACAGCAATCAAAAACTGAGTGCCAGTGCCTAGCCAATATGATGTAAACTCAGCTGTCACTGAGGCACTTAACTGTGGTGGTAGGGTTTATTCTCCTGAGAGTGAATATGTAAGTATTCATTGGAGGTTTTTTTTTTTTTCAGTCTTGTCCTTTAAATCCAGGACAGTAACGAACTCAGCCTCTAATGGGGTATGATTAAGGAGATTAGGCATTACTGGGTGGAGAGATACTTTAGCCTCACTGAAAAGTCATAAATCCTAAACTAAACCTCCAGGTGTTGGACCCCATTTTCACTCTCATGATGGCTTCTCTTTGGTCCACCGCCACTTCTCCCAGCACCCAGAGGGTCCATGGAATTGTCTCAGGCATGTGGGGTTCTGTGTGGTAGAGGCCCTTCCTATTTTCTTCAGTTGTGAGGAAGTCTTTCACAGTGAGTTGAGTAAGTCATAGGAAATATGCAAAGGGTTTCCGCGGCTCTTTACCGAACACCTTGCCATGTTCCTGTGAGATGTTTCTCTTCCTGCACCCACACCTGAAGCACACACTTGTCCTCATCCACACAAGTAGAGGCCTCACAAACAGGACCCAGGGGCTGTCCACCTGTTCTTCTCACATCAGGACACAGACAAAAAAGACACTTGTAAGATTGGAATCTGTTTTTTTTCTCTCTCTTTCTCTCTCGCTCTCTTTCTTCCTTCCTTCCTTCCTTCCTGTCTTTCTTTCTTTCTTTCTTTCTTTCTTTCTTTCTTTCTTTCTTTCTTTCTCTCTCTTTCTTTCTTTCTGTGGTACTAGGAATCAAGACCATGTCTACTGAGCTACATCCCCAGCTCTCTTTTATTTTTGAGACAGGGTCTCACTAAGACCCTAAGTTGCCCAGGCTGAGATTGAACTTGCAATCCTCCTGCCCATGCCTCCCAGAGTGCTGGGATTGCAGACCCATGCCAGGGGACCCAGCTCCATGCTCCTGTTAGCTGCAGCCTGCCCATTCCCAGAGTCCTGCATCCTTTCTCGGCCTCTCTGCCCCAATCTCAACCTGGCCACTCACGACCTTCTGATGCCGCCTCGCTCAAGCCACTCCAACTAAAGACAATGAAGATCCCCCTTGGCTTTAGCCCAGAAAGACAGCGTGGTTACACACGGATTGCAGACAAAAGCCTGCCCTGAACACTGCATGGGATCTACTGGATGTGGGGAAATTGGTTCTTATTTGTCCAAAATGGACTGGACAATGGGTATGCGATCTGACCACCTGGCTGGGGCCCTGCATGGGGCCTTGTTCCCACTACATCTCCTTTCGCTCCCGGACTTTCAAAAGATTCAAGGAGTCACACTGTCACCTTGTCCTGTATGGGCGCCACGGGAGCCGGTCAGCACCTCTGAAGGGCCCATCACGGGGACTCTGAACCCAGGGGGTGCTTTGTTGTCATGGCTGCTCTGGCCGCTGATGGTCCATCTGTGCAGCGTGCCTCTGGCTCTGCCTGTGCCCTCACGTCCCCTCCCTGGGCAACTTGCAGGGCTCAGCTCCCCCCCCACCCACCCACCCCAGCAGCTCCTCCAGAACTCCTGCAGTCCTCCCGGCCGCCTGAGCTGGGGTTGTGTCCCCCTGGACCCCCATGGAGCCCCTCACCTGGCTTCGGAGTCTGCTCTTACCTTGATTTGATCCATTTTCTTGCCAAAGTCAGGAAGATCTTTCTAAAATGTAAATTCGATCCCATCACTTTGCTGGCTGCCCAGCTCCACAGGTTAAAATCCCAGCTGCTCAGCTTCCTGGGGAAAGCCGGATTCCGTCCCCGCTCACACTGTGGCTTCCCCCATCTCTCCTCACGCTCTGTCCACAGCCACCCTCCTCCCTTCCTCTTGCTGGAGCCCTGGGTTTCTCTGGGCAGCCCCGCCACCCCGCAGGTGCCCCCAGCAGCCCTGCGGCCCCTCCCCATCTTCAGGGCTCAGAACTCCCCTGCCAGCACACAGGGGCCTAGAGCAGCCTCATTCTTCAGTGATTTAGCCTTAGCACACAGTAGGTCCTCAGTAATGTGCCACATGAAGAGTCCTCTTCGGGAACTGCTTGCACCTGCTGCTGCTGTGATCAGGCTGACTTACCAATCCCCTTGACTGACAGTCCCCATCTGGGAAGTGGGGCCTCCGTCTTTGTGCCCACGTGCCCTCCCCTGCTTCCTGTTTTGGAGCAGGCACCTCTGTAGATACTTGCTCAATGGGGGGATCATATGTTTCTCATAATCAGCTCCTTCAGTAAGTTTTTTTAGAATCACCCTCTTCTGTGAGTTTGAAAAACACATGTTGCTTTAAAGGCTTGGTGGCTTAATGCATCCGGAACCCACCTGTCCACCAATACTGATATCAAAGCACTTTGTTTTCATTCGACTAAGAGCTATCTGAGGGGGCAGAAGATATCTCAAAGCCTAAGTCTCACGTATTTTGGCACAAATGTCTAAGTTTCCATGTTTACAAAGAAGGGAACATTCTTTCCTTCTTTGTCATTTGACGTTGCAATAGTAATATAGAATTTTTTAAAATAAGGTAGCTTTTTCATAGTTATCTTTTTTTCCCATGAGCTGATCGACTTGTGTATTATTACAAAGTTCTTTCTGAAAAGTATAGGCTGCAGTTGCTCTCCTAGCCTTCCACATTCAGATCACACAGCTGGCTTGAGTGAGCGATGGTCCCTGGAGCCTGCCACCCATGGTGGAAGCACCTGCCCTGCACAGGAGGCAGGTGCCCATGTCTCAAAAGTTTCCATCAGGTTGGCATTTCCACTTGGCAGAAAACTGATGTTGGCTTCAGAAATAACTGAGGCTTACGTTTAAGCATTTGAAACTATGTTCAACTTGCATATTCTTAAATATGTTTATTAATTCACCATAGAACTTTACACTTATTTCCATTAAACTGAATTCTTGGGATTTTATGCTAATCTCCCAAAGGTAATCAGTTTATTCTACCTCAAATTTCTTTGTTTTAAAACTTATCTTTTAGGGAGAACGATGACTCACACTCCACATAGCTACATGTTTCATCTGTTACTTTTATAAGTTATGCTAAAATATACCACAGGAATATTATACAGCCTACATAAAATAAACAGTCTCCATCAAATAAGCAGGACACATTGTGGCATTTTGTAGCCATAATCAGATACAATGGTTTTGCATTTTTGGTGAGCACAAAGCCAAAAAAGAGAGATAAAAAACAAAACAGAGAAAGATTTATTTACCTGCAGCAGGTACGAAGAGCACTGGTGCTATCTCCAATACTCTCCCTAGAAAAGGAAACATGGTATTCATATAAAAAAGCACGTCAGGGGCAGGCACATATCTGAGCATGCTCAGATTAAGTTCATTGTTCAAGATGGCAGCCCCACTTCTAGGCATGCATAGTTCAGGGTCATAGGGCAAGAAGTTGAAAGATGCAAGTGCTTGTGGGCACCCGCAGTTCAGGGTCATGAAGACCAGGGCGACATTAACACCTCTAGGTATTCTTCATTCCATATTATAGTGAGCCAAGTTTACTCTAAGTCACCTAAAAAGATGAGACACAGTGGCTCAGTGACCTTGCTTCATTTCCTGCAAGTTTTTCAAAGTCTTTGTTGGAACAAAGAGAGAGGACAACTCTAAAGGTGCTTTACCTCCGGCATTTGATTCCAAAGGTGCATGCTTCACTTAGTGGCTAAGAAAGTGAGTCTGCTGGAGTTTTCACAGGTGCCCTAACCCTGAAGGGTGTGGCCAGGTACTCTCTGAATGAGGATTGTGGGTGACAGAAAATGAAATACCACACGCCCAAGACCAAGAATATTCTAGAAATCACTCCAGAATGTACGAAATTGCTGGGCAGAGACACGGGTTACAACCACAGACACAGATGGTGACTAGTGTGTGATGGGAATGAAAGAAGTCCTAGAACAGAGGATGCAGACACAGGGTAATGTCTTTCAGACAGGGCTGTCTGCACAGCTGGGATGACCTGCACACTTGAGTATGAGTCATGGCTGATCCCACGCAAAGGTTCAGGCAACTCCTCTCATTCACAGGGCTGCTCTGCACTGATCACCACTGTGTGTGTCCTCTTCATCCGAGCCCTCAAAACATGTGAATGTGTGGGTCCCTTTGGGTCAACATGACGTGGGCTAAGGGTTCTTTCACTCAGTTCAAATAGAAATCAGGAATTGGCAAAGTGTGTATCTTCTCAGTGTTAACAGCCCTGAATTTTGAATGCCAGCAAATACCAGCTTTCAGCCTTTCACCATTCCCCTGGCCTCTAGAGCCACCCACCTTGCTTGGAAACTCTTCCAGGACCAGAGTAGGCAGCGCCTGGCAATTCCCTAGTGCTCCCCACTGTTCTCTGGTTGCTGGCTGTTTTCAGTGCCACTCGCCGTTGGAATTACCAGCTCATACTGAACCAGATCAGGCATCTCTACTCAAGATAGAAATCATGAATTAGCAAAAATATGCCACCCAAATGAGGCTTGATTATGCTGCAGCAGAAGGGGGAGTGGTACTGACTGACCCACTAAGGGGAAGGAAAAGTTGGGTTGTGGTTCATCATTGGTGATGGGAAGAGAAGAGGACTCCTGAAGGGCCTGAGGAAGGGTGGCGCAAGGGTGGGGTCACCTGTGGAGAGGCCCCTGCCACCAAGGCAGATGTCTCCCAGAGTGGCTGTGGGGTGTAGGATGCAGCCGTGGCCAGCAGCTACAGGCATTTGGGGCAGCTGTAGAAGAAAAAAAGTGAAAATTCCTCTTGGGGATTGTCAAGTTCTTCTCTCTTGTCTCAATCTGATCAATTATGTTTTTAAAAAAGCTAAAAGTATCTCCCTAAAAGAAAAACTGGACGATCACGTGATGTGAAGGTTCAAACCAGAGGGCAAGCATTTTAAAAAAATAAAGACTTGAAAAGGAAAAAACTATTATCATTATAAATTACCTATGGAAAAGGAATCAAAAGAACTTACCTACACATTATCTGAAACAATGGGAAAGTTTGGCAAAGCGTCCCTCTGCCTTGAAATACAGACCCACCAGCTCCTCCAACAACAAACTCATTGAAAAGCAGCAACCAAGTGTCCAGACATAATGAACAAAAGATTAAGAACTTTGTTTCTGGAGAAATTGTATGAACCTTTATTGAAGGGCTCTGGAGAAGTCTTAACTAAGTGAAGGAATCTAATGTTGTTCTCATGGAGGGGAGGAGTCAATACATAGTGACTTAGTTAACTTTTCATTGCTGAGACAGAATACCCAACGTCCACAATTTAGGGGAGGAAATATTTATCTTAGCTCACAATTTCACAAAGATCACAGTCCAATCACAGCTGGCCAGCAGTGGTGGAAACAGGTGGCAAAGGCAGAGACTGTGGCAGCTCCTCCCAGAACGGCCAACAGGAAGCCACGCAAGGCTAGAAGGAAGGGCGGGCATACACCTTCCAGACCCTTCCTGTCTGTGGTCCTCTCAAGACTTAGTGTTTGGCCCCTTCCAGGTTAAATCCCAGTGGTCTGCCCCTCCCGGGTCACATGCCCAGTCATGTGCCACATTCCTGCAATCTACTACATGAGCCACATGCCCCCGTCCACCACACACCTGTAACCTAGAGTCACCACACGCCTGTAATCCACCACATGCCCATAATCCACCCTTCCTGACCAGGCCTCAACTCCTAACAATACATGGTTCCATAAATAATCCATAGCATCCAATCCATGCGGCGTCGGGGGACATTCCAAATCCAAGCCATCACACACAGCACCAGCTGTGGCTCGGGCACTGTCCTCAGCACGTCTGGGATGATCTCCACTGGGAAAATGTCAGCTCTTCCTAAGCCAATCAATAGTCTGAATGAAACACCCCTTGAGGACCGCTGAAGGCATCACTCAGGGACAAGATGGTTACATGAGAGTCATCACACCCTGAGTTTGATCTCCAGTGTTGCCGTCCACAATCCAGGCAAGCAATGGTGTCTGGTGTCAGGACTGGTGGTCCAGTCAGCATTGTGTCAACACGCCCAAAGCCAGTCACCACCTACCTCCGACACACCTGCAGGCAGACCCCCGGCAGAGTAGACTACAGCTTGGAAGAAAAGCAAAACTTTGGGAGTAAAATGTGAGAAAATATTTTTACCTTGTTAGGCACACAAGGATTTCGTGAATCAACAAAAAAGCATCAACTGTTTAAGAAAAGAAATACAAGCTTAGCAAAATTCAGCGAGAAACTTTTTTGAATATTATCAGAAAGGCAAAGATTACAAAGGAGATTAAAAAAACAAGATGTTTATCACACAGTAACTGACTAAGGATCATTATCTAGAATATCTAAGGAACTTCTATGAATTAATAAAAAGAAAAAGATGAACCACCAAGTTTTTTTTCAATGGGCCTAAAGTGTGAGGAAACATTTCATAGAAACAAACACGAATGTCTGGACACGCTTAGTAATCAAGGAAATGTGAAACAAGACCACAGTGAAATGCCATTTTCTTAACTCTCTTTCTCTCTCTCTCTCTCTTTCTTTCTTTCTTTCTTTCTTTCTTTCTTTCTTTCTTTCTGAGACACAGTTTTGTCTGTAGTCCAGGCTGGTCCTGAACTCACTATCAGCCTGGTTTGTCCTCAAAATCATGCCAATCCTCCTGCCTCAGCCTCACAAGTGCTGGGATTATGGTGTGCGCCATCACATCCGCCTCAGCACTCTTGATGTCTGGCTAAGCTGTGTACTGTCCCTAAGAGTTTGTATTGAACCAATTCAATATGAGCTGAAAAGACATACCCACTTCCCCATAAGACGGCCAATGTTCTGCTGTTGTGGTGGTGTGTTGCCTGTCATCCCAGCACTCTGGGAGGCTGAGGCAGAAGGATCATAAGTAAATTAGTAACACTCTGTCTCAAAAATTTAAAAAAAAAATTTAAGGGCTGGGGATGTAGCTCAGTGCAAAGATACTTGGTTCAGTCCCCAGGAATACACCCATGCCGCCACACACGTGTTCCAAGTGGAAACTCCCACCTTCTCAATACCAGAGCAAAATAATACATGCCAAGCCACAGCCAAGCCAGGCTTCTAATGACAATCAGCAGCATGCCTCTGCTGCTTCCCATAATCCATGAAGACTTGTGGGTACCTTGGGATTTCCACACACCCCGGCACATCCTGACTCTTACAGCCACTAGTCCATAAAGTTGAGTGTTCACAGTGGCCCAAGATCCAGCAGTCCTATACCAGACTGAAGTCTTCCTGGAGACACTCCTGCTCAGGGGACACATAAAGGTCCATCCACAGATAGCTACATTGTTACTAACTGGGAAGACCTCAGTTGTACTTTGGCAGAGAATGGGTTGATAAAACATGGTCTACGGTGTAGGCAAAACAAACACGCTCAGGCTATCCACAATATGAGTGAGTCTTATAAATATAATGTAACTGAGCATAGCAAGTTACAGAAAGCTCCACAGAGCACAGTACCATTTTCATAAAGCTCAAAAACAGGCAAAAGTAAATAACAATGTTAAGGAACTGATTTATACAATAAATTATTTTTTGGAAACAAAAGATTGAATCAAAATTCCCATACAGGTTGCCTGGAAGCAGGTGGGTATGCAGAAGATGGGGAAAGAAAGTTTCACGCTGATGGTTGCTCTGACCTTGATTTTGACCTTACAAAGGGTCATATATTCAGTATTTTCAACCTTGTAGACTATGACATCTCTGGTGTGATAGTGCAAAGGCCGCCTCTAGGCAATGTGTAAACAAATGGACAGGGACCTGGGGGGCATAGCTAAGTGATTACAGCGCTTGCCTAGGAAGCATGAAGCCCTAGGTTCCATCCCCCAGCACCAAATAAACTGAGTGTGGTGGTGAACATCTGTAATCCCAGCAGTTGGGAGACTGAGGCAGGGCTGCCATGAGCTCAAGGCCAGCCTGGGCTACAAAGAGAGACCCTGTCTTAAACAAACAAAAAATAGAGGCTTAGATCTAAAGCACTTGCCTAGCATGCATGAGGCCCTAGGTGGCCCTAGGCTCAGTTTCCTAGCACCACATAAAGATTAGCTGGGTGTGGTGGCACATGCCTTAATCCCAGAATTCGGGAGGATTGCTGTTTGGGGCCAGCCTGGATAACAGAGAGAAACCCTGTCTCAAAAATAATTAAAATAAATGAATGTGGCTGATGCCCACATGGAACTTTCCTCCATAAAGGTTCATCACCCTGAAAATTCACTTTCATACAATTTTAGAGGCCACAAAATATTCTTCTTGTTTTGATTTTTTCCTATTTAAAATGCAAATTCTCTTCTTAGCTCCAAAAACCAAATGGGGGCTGGAGGTCCCGTCAGGTCCCAGCAGCCCCGTTCTCCCCTCCGGTGCATTCTCCAGCCCGCTTCCTGCCTCTCCTGGGTGCCCCGCTTAGCTGGATCAGAGGGACAGCAGTAGAAGGTGGGGGGAGGGAGGGGGTCTCGACACAGGGAACATGCTTAAATTCTTTCTGCAGCTCTTTCTCAAGGTCTGGGACACCATGGACTTGACCCCAGACTCAGAGACCTTTGTCACTGGACCACTCGCAGGAGGTGTGGGGGGGGGTGTCATTGTGTTACATAAGGACCTAGCAGGACGCATGGCGAGGCTGCTCACTGCATCTTACAGTTTAACATCACATTTCAGATTAGCGTGTGTGTGCACACACACACACAGGTGAACATGCACATGTACACATGTACTACATTGATTTTTGATGATTTTAGCTACCCTACCACTGGCCTACTACATGGCAAATTGAAATTGTCATTTTCTTTTGGTTAAAAAAAAAAAAACCAACCAACCATCCCACCATCCCAAGCCAGTAAGTTCTATCTAGAAAATACTGTTCACCATCAGCTCTGTCCTTAGTTCTGTTAAAAAGTAGCATGTTTTGGGCTGGAGGAATGGCACAACCGTTTAAAGTGCTTGCCTTGCAAGCACAATGGCCCTGAGTTCGATCCCCCAGCACCATATAAAGTTGGGCATGGTGGCACATGCCTGTAATTCCAGCACTCAGGAGGCTGAGGCAGGAGGATTGTCCTGAGTCCAAGGCCAGCCTGGGCTCCATAGTGAATTCAGGACCAGCCTGGGCTGCAGAGTGAGACCCTGCCTCAAAAAAAGAAAAAGAAAGTAGTACTTTTTTAAAGGCCAGCACATGAGCGTAAGAAAAGCTGCTGAAGGTAACCGGATGTAGTCTGGGCTGGAGTTTCTCATCTCAGGAGCACAGGACAGTGGCATGCCTCTGAGTTCTCCCTGTTCCTGTCATCCCTGGCACCTCTGGTGTCCTCACAGTTCACTCTCTCCTTCTTCCTCTTCCGGAAATCGGCAACTACAGGCGTCCTCCTCCTGGGCGGTTTGCACTGGTTTCATAAAGGCTAGAAAATAACGTTAAAGATAATTGAATTTTGCAGTCTGCACGGTTGTCTGCACAGCACGCATTTCCCGCGAATCCCACTCGCAGAACATCTCCAGGGAGCAGCTCTCAACCCTAGCAAGTGCCTGAGAGAGAGGTAATATCATGTGTGAGCTTTTTCTAGGGATTTTAAAAATATTTCTTCAACTTTTGCCAAGTATTTCATTCTTTTTTTAAAAAACTACAGGGTATCCCGGGGGCCTCCATACAAACAAAAAATATTTAAAATGTTAAAAGATGATAGGATATAAAAATTTGTTTGCTTAGAATTAATTTGGCATAGTAGTCAAGGTAAAACTGAATGCCATGACAAAAGTTACACAGGCAATTCAATGTACAGGGTGGCCCGGAAGCTTCCTTCCATAGGCAAAATTTACAGACTTTTGGGATATCTTGTGTTTTTAAAATTTTGTACAGTGATTACAAAAGCCTTGAGCGAAAAGTGACCTCATTGTAAAAGATCGGCCCTGTTCCAAACATAACTGTAGTTTCCATTTTTTGCAATACATATCTTAGTCCCAGAGTTACCAGATTACAGTTTCTCCACAATGAAATTCTAAGTACCAAGTTTAAAGATAGCATCCACACCTCCATTTATCAGTGAACAATGGGCTGATGTGGACATCGGCCGCTGGGTTTTCTTTTACGTGTCAGTATGAAGTGTGTGTGTCACTGCTGAGCAGCTCTCGGCCTGGAGCAGGTTGACTGATTGATTTATAGCCCAGTAAGATAAAAAGGCCCTGGCCCTGCCTCACAAGCTTTTTACTGAAACAAACAAAAAAATCCCAACAACTGTTCCATCTCCCAACATATATGGAAAACGGTCAAGGCATCGAGATCTGCTTTTGGTAGACAAGGACGCCTGGCTGTCCTATGGTCTTGCTGCTGGAAGCTCTAAACATTACACATAATACAAACTAAAAAGGACCATGGAAAGCAGAGAGAAGGAGGCAGATTGGCTAAAAATCCCATGCCCAAGGAGCAATGTGGTCATTAAGGATCCCACTTACTAACAACCAGGAAGATCTCAATCTGAGTAGAAAAAGAGAACAGATACCAGTGTTCAAAAGCCAGAGGTTACTGTGATGAGCAGCTGTCATAAAAATATTTCACCAAGTAACTAGGAACACATTTGAAACAAATGAAAAGGAAACAGAAGATCCAGAGCCAAAGGTGGCAGTGCACCCCTACAGGACCAGCCACACGGGAGTCTGAGGTAGGAGAATTACATGAGCCCAGGAGTTTGAGATTAGCCCAGACACTAGTAAGACTCAGTCTTACTCTAGTAAGACTCAGTCTCAAACAAACAAAAGCAGAGGAGCTATTGGAAATCAGTGACTGGGATGACTGCCCTAGGGTATTATGCTGAACGGAAAAAAAAAGCCGATCTGGAAAGGTCACATACTGTCTGATTCCATTTATAGAACATTCTTGAAATGACAACTTCAAGATGGAAACAGATTAGTGGTCACTGAGAGTTAAGAATGGTGGAGGAGTGAGTGGGTGTGACCACAAAAGGCCGGCGGGTGCGGACTTCGCCGTGCACGTAGTTCCGTGTTTTGACCGTGCTTGTGGTTTTATCAATCTACAGTCAGACAAGGTGACACATGTTGACGCACATACAGCATGCCAATGTCTCAGTCTTGACGCTGGACTGCAGGATGGGCCCCCACGGCTAGCATGTGATCCTGTTCTGTGCTGCCTTTGCAACCTTTGTTGGCTCTGTAGTTATTTCAGAATGAAGTTTAAAAAAAAAGGCATAGAGTTTTAAAAAATGAATTACAGTTTCACCATGACTCATGTGTGACTCCGAAATCTTTGAAAATCATCTTATAGGAAATTCTATTGTGTGCAGGGACAGTGGGAAGTTCTTTGAGTCTAGTTTAGGTGACAATTTGGAGATTTACATGAGAGGTGCAGACTTTCAAAGGACATCGAAGGAACAAGTCACGGGCTAGAAAAAGATACTCAAAGATCATTTGTGGCACACAGTAAACTGAAGAGCTCTTATCTATACATCATTGAGGACAGGAAAGATAACCCTGGGAAAATGCTTGAAAGACTCACCAGACCCTTTCTGAAAGAGGAAATCCAGATGGCTGATCAACCACGAAGAGGTGTTTCACTTCACCAGTCATCAGGAAATACAAAGCAAAACCACATCCAGATAGATACTCCTTGCCACCCACCAGAGAGATAAAAATAGCTCAGTGATAACGTGGTGCTCACAAGGATGTGAGCCCGAGGAACTCTACTGTTGCAATGTGGGTGGGAAACAGGGCCCTACCATCTTGGAAAGAGTTCTGCTAGGACAAAAGCTCATGTTCCTCATGTCCCAGTGATTTTATTCTTGGGAAAAATAATAATAATAATCTCATCAACAACAAAAGATAAATAGATGGGTGAAAATAGTTAACCAGCCAGATGGGGTGGCATATGACTGTCATCCCAGAACTCTGGGAGTCTGAGGCAGTAGGATTGCAGGTTTGAGACCAACAGGAGCAATTTAGAGACCAAGTTTCAACATTAAAAACAAAACAAAGAAAAGGAATGTAGCTCAATGCAAAGTCCCTGCGTTAAATCTCCAGTACCTACCTAGATCCAAAATGAGTGACAATCCCAATGACCGTCAAGGTCAGGATGGCAAACAGAGATACCATCATTCAAGAAAAGAAGGTCCAAGAGTGGAAATCAACTAAATATAAAGTTAACATCTTGAGGACTTAAGGTTGTGTGACAGTAGTGAGATGCAGGATGCAAGCAGGGGTTCCCAACTGGCCTGAGCTCACCAGCAGACTGTGGGACTGATACTATACTGTCAGGTAGCAGAACTGAGGAAGGGGAAGGATGCGGACACTGCAGCATCTCCGTGTGGTGGGCAGCAGAGGCAGGGAGTACTACGATCTGGAGGGGTTCGTGGTGGGTTCCTCGGGGACTCATTGTGTTCTATTCTGGATTTAGGTAGAATTTTTCTTTTTTTGGTGATAGTGGTACTGGAAATCATACTAGGACCTTCATACTAAGCTATATCCCCAGCCCAATTTTGTGTTTTTGATGTTGAGACAGGATTTTGCGAAGTCACTAAGTTGCCCAGGGAGGGCTCCAACTTGTGGTCCTCCTGACTCATCCTCCCAGAGTGCTGGGATGACAGGCCTGTGCCACCGGGGCCAGCATGGGTAAACATTTTTTACAATTTATTAAGTTGGACATTTTTCTGTATATTTCACAATATAAAAGGAGTTTCTATGGTTTTAGGAAAAAAAGCTTTCAATAAATCTGTGTAATATATTTTTATAGTTTTAGAAAAGAACTTACTAATGTTTACCCTCAAATACAGGGCATCCCTAAAGCCCCATACATCCAAAAATATTAAAAATATATAATAATATAAAAACTTATTTGCTTAGGATGAACTTGTTATAATATTTAAGGTAAAACTAATGCTGTGAAAAAATTAATTCGGCAAGCACTAAATTCAATGTACAAGGTGTCCCAAAAGTCCCCATACAGAGGAGCAATGAATAAACTTTGGAGACACTGTATATTTTTAACAACCTCTAAATACATAGTTTCTGTTTTTCTGGTGTTTGGGGTTTGGCAAATGCTCTCTTTAGGCACAAGGCCCCCTTAAAAAGTCTAGCCGGTTGTTACCCACCTGTTATCCATGAGAGCAAACAAAGGTTATGCGCTATACAAGCTATAAACTTAATACGAATATTAACAGCTCTGGTGTGGGGTTCTGGCTGTGCAGGGTCTTTACATTGGTAGGAGCTTGTTTAATGGAGTGACCAACAAAAGCTGTCACTCACATGTTCTATATAATTCTAGATCAGTGTTACAATAATCCATTTCATTAAAGCCACTGTAAACTCCTTCCTCATTCCCCAGGCTCTGCAAATGTGAATCTAAACGGGGGCAGGAGGGTCATTCACCAGCCAGAAGAGCATGCTGAGTGGGGTGGGGCAGATGTTCCCCTCTAAAGCACTTTGGCCAGTGTCCTATGTGCACAGCCGTCTGGGACACACACGTGCACATGCCCCCCCCCCGACATGCACACTCTCTCTGTTTCACACATATATTTAGACACACCCACGCTTATAACCACACATTCACACATATGTACCCACAAACACCCACACCCCAAAATAACTCCCCATGCACACACGCCATGCGCACATGCACCTGTGACTGCAGCACGTGTAAACTGTCCCTTTTCTAGGTTCTAGGCGCGTTTCTGTCATAGCCAGTCTTCCCCATCTCAGCGCTATTGACACTAGAAGGCTGGATCTCTGTTGAGGGACCGCCGTGTGCGCTGTAGGAGGCTAGCAGCACCTCTGGCCTCCGCTCACGAGGCGCCAATGGCATCTCCCACTGCCAAGCTGCAGTCCTCGCAGCTGCCTTCTGACACTGCCATTGTCACCGTGGGGACAGCATCACCGTTGCTTCATAACCACAGTGCACCTTCCTTCTGCAACTTTCAGAACCATCCTGTTTTCCTTTCTGTTTGTGGTGGCTCCGTATAACAGTGTCTCTCCATTGGCTCGGGAGCTCCCTAGGGATTAGGAAAGCACACCTTTGGGTGCTATATCTGACCTCTTCCTCTCTGCTTTCTGGCCCATGAACTGCACCTTGTTGCTTCCCACCTGCTTCCGCCGTGTTGTTTCTCCCTTGGAGCCAGCCCTGGACTGAATCCCCTGAACTGTGAGCCACATTAATCTCTCCTCCTTTGAGTTGTGGGTATTCCGGCGATAGGAAAGCTGACTCCTGTAAGAAGCCTCAGCCTGTAAGTGCTCATATCCGGTACCGTTATGTTGGCCTTACGTTGTTTGAATATATACACGAACTTCTCCCTGCTCTGTTTGACGACAAAGAGCCGGAGGACGAGGAAGAGCAGCAGGAACAGCACAGTGGCCGACATCAGCGCCAGAAAGACGATGAAGTTCTGAGGCGAGGGTCCTTCGCAAGGGGCCCAGGGAGAGAGGCAGAGGAAATGTCATTATGCAAACACAATCAGGTTTGTGATTGCACTGCAAACTCCTAACCCAGGACTGAATTGCTAACTTAGTAAACTTAGATGACTTTAAAAAAATCACACACACACACACGCATACAACTTGATAATTTTCCCCAAGGCTCAGAGAAAAATGAAGTAGGTGGCTTTTGTGGCATACAGAAAACATGGGACCCATTGTTCCTTTTATTTGACACCCAGAAAGGTGCAATGGGATAGGTGTCACTGTGCCTTGTCTGTGAATCTCAGGCTGAGTAACAAATACCTGAGAAAAACCAATAGAACCCTGAAGGTGGGGACAAAGAGGAAAGTACCGGGGAGGGAGGCCTCTTGCGGGTACTGGGAAGATTGCCACGCTACTTGGAACAAGCATGACATCTTCATTCTTATTGACAGCCATGAACCAGTTCCCTGGCTCTCTCCTGGGGCAGGCATGGTAGTGGAGAAGGTACCTGGAGTGATGTCAAGTGGGTCACAGGTCACGTCGCTGTACTTTGTTCCATTCACACGTACAGACTTTCTCTCCAAGGAGCAGCTTAGACAGTTCAAAGAAGAGTTTCCGTAATTAGTTTAGGTACAGAGGATTCCATTAAAAAAATAACCTCGATATGTGTCGCCCAGTGACGTAGCCTAGTGACAAAAGTAGGTAGGCTGGATTCACAGACAGTGGGGAGACAATTAGAAAGTGCCACTTGACTGGCTGGCTTCCTTCAGCTTGCCCTGGCTTTTGGGCTCTGCACACGTCACCCCAGTCCACTTACTGACTGGGGTCTCCTTTCTTTCCAGGCCAAGGAGTCATGTGAGGCTTAGCCTTATTCCATGACCATACATGGTGACCGTCATGCACATGGTTTGACCCTGTTAGTCTTTCCCACACCCAGATTCATGCTCCTATTCAACCACCTCTGCCACATGGGTGGTGGAGTAGGGTTAAGAGACAAGCCCTGGCGTGAGGCAGAGCAGGGTGAACCCTGGGCCCTGGGCCTGCAGCTTTGCAGCATGACCTCGGGCAAGTGCCAAAGCCTATCTAAGTCTCAGTGTCACATCTGCAAAATAAGGATGTGTATGCGCCTGGGACTGTGATGAAAAGGGAGGAAATGCACCTACGAGACATACTTGTGAATGCCTGATGCACCCAATAAACAGCCATAACTGCCACCGTCACCGTCACCGTGGTCACCACCAGCAACATTACTGTCACTACCATCACCATCACCGCCACTGTGACATGCCCTGTCCCTTTCACCTTCACCTGTCCAAAATCCACCCGTGGCCCCGCACCCAGCTCCAACCCCACTTCCACACACACACACACACAACTGAATACTCTGACAAATGTGTGTGGGAAGACCTTTAAGCAAAATCCTCACCCGTTACCAACCAGCATGTTCATAAAATGCCCTAATACTGTAACTGTAAAATAACAACAATGACTTTCTAGTGAGAAAATCAAGTGGAAAAAAAGGCAGACAAAAATACAAAGCCGCTTTTATCTGGGGGGTTGAGTGTCCACGTTATTGCTGATATTTGCCTGACAGTCTCCGGGTGCATCCCATCTGCACCTGTGCGGACTGCTGTTGTCCTCGACATGCAGCGACCTGTCCACAGTTTGTGTGTGTAGCACAGACACATTGTGCCAGGTGCTGCTGGCTCTCTCATTCCCTGTGATGATGCCCTGTGAGCCCCAGTCTGTGTGGCACTGTGGAGGAGAAGACGCCCACCCTCCTCTGTGTGATACTCAGTACTGTGGCTAAATATGATCTGATGGGCAGGTGAGTGAGGGCAGAAAGAGGCAGCAGAGATTAGAAGGAAGCAGAGTTGGGTGCAGTGGAGCACACCTGTGATGCCAGCACTCCGGGAAGCTGAGGCAGGAGACTCACTTGTTCAAGCCCTGCCTGGGTAACTTAGCAATATGAGTCTCTGTCCCAAAACCAAAAATAAATTGGCTGGGTGGCTGGGGATGTAGCTCAGTGTGAAGGTCCTGGCTTCAGTAATCCTCAGCACTGTATGGAAAAAAGGTGGAGGGTGGACCAGAGAGCAGAGATCCCCTGGCAATCTGATGTCAGTGCTCCAGGCCTTATGTTGGAGACAATGCCCACTTTGTACATACGTCCCTGTGACCTCACAATGATCCCACACGGCCTATATCCCGCAGGAGTCCCCTCCACAGGAGCAAAGCTACCAAGACAGCACACTTTGCCTTTCAAGCAGTTCAGCCCAGATTCTTTATTTTGCAAGCAAAATGAAATTATACATACTTGGTCCAGGGCCGACAGACGCCATCTTCCTTATCATTAAATGTCCCGAAGCGGCAGTCTTTACAACCTTGGAGAAAAATGAAGGCTACAGTGAAAAAGAAGCATCGCAGCTTTCCTTGTGATGAGCGTTGTCAAGTTGTTGATATAAACTGTGCAATTGGTGTAATAATTGTTTGTTTTTGTGTGTATGGACCTGGGGGTCCAGCCCAGAGTCTTCACGCTGAGCTACATCCCCACCCCATTTTTTAGCTCTGATTTTGAGACTGCATCTCACCAAGCCACCTAGTTACCACCGATAGGGCTTGAACATGCAATCCTCCTGCCTCAGTCTCCCAGAGTGCCTAGATGATAGGTCTGCGCCACTGGACCTGGCTTGCTTTAACGATTTTTGAAACAAAGGCCTAAGATTGCTAATTTTTATCCTAATCGTAGATGTGTGAAATAGGTCGAAGTGCATGGTTCTGACGATTAACAAACGTCCCACGCTTCAAACTTACTGCCATTGATGGTAAAGTAATGGAAATGTTATTTTATTCATTAAAATGTATTATTAATTCAAGTAGGGCATTAATGGCCTAGACTTGAGTCTTTGTTTGACAGCTGATCATTTAACGTTCTACCAGGCCTCTGGCACGTGCACACGACGAACATGGGCAGGCCAGGGGAAGCGAACCTACCCTCTCCTCTCAGCTCTTGGCCCTTTCCACAGCCCGAGAAGCAGTCTCTGCACTTCGGCCCGGAGCAGCGCAGCCCTTCGATGCACTCACACTCTGCGTCGCTGGTGGGCAAGCATGGCTTCTTGGTCCTGAAAATACCTACAGGCCCCCCGACATCACGATACACTTGACCTCCACAGTTAGGAGGCAAAATTATGCTGTATGGTAATAGTCATCCTCACGCTACGTAACATGTTCACAAGGACTTTAGCGTCTAACACTTCTAAGTCTTCACGAAGACATTTTCACACTTTGCTAATTAGAAGTTTCCCTCTTGTCCATAGAATTAGTCCTCTCATATTCAAAACGCTCAATCAAAAGTGATTGTTATTTACTTTATTTTTGTGCTCCTGAGGATGGATCCCAGGGCCTTGGCACTGAGCTACATCCCCTGCCCATTTTTTATTTTTATTTTGAGACAGGGTTATACAAAGCTTCTACGTTGCCCAGGCTGGGCTCGAACTTGCGACCCTCCTGCCTCAGCCTCCCAGAGCACTGGGATGACAGGCCTGAGCCTCTTTCTTTCTTTCGAGAGTCTAGCTGTGTAGTCCAGGCTGGTCCTGAACTCGCTACGGAACCCAAGCTGGCCTTGGACTCAAGGCAATCCTCCTATCTCAGCTTCTCAAGTGCTGGGATTACAGGCATGTGCCACCACTCCCAGTTAATGTGGTGCTGGGGAATTGAACTCTGGTACTTAGCACCTGACTTAGCACTTGCTAGGTGAGTGCTTTAACTGCTGAGCCATTCCTCCAGCCCTGAGCCGCTTTCTTAATAATTTTGCTAGCTTTTCTCATTAACAGGGGAATCAAAGTCTTTGATGCTGAGGACTTGCAGTAGGATGAGTGGCAAGGGAAGAAAAGCTCCTCTTCCCGTCACGCGCTGGGGCAGTCGTACCTGTGCATTGTCTGCATATGTTGCAGGTCATCTGACCGTGGGAGCTGCTGTAAGTATCGGGGGGGCAGGACTTGCAGGTCAGCTTCTCTCCTTTCCAACAGAAAGTACCTAAAGGAGGCAGGAAGCGGTGTGCAGGTTTGATAACGGCCAGCGTCACCCAAAGCACAAGAGGGTTACAGACACACCAGAAAAAGACCCAGTCTCTTCTGTAGCCGTCACAGTGATAGGTGCTGTTTTGATGGTTGACCTTCTAATGACACGTTGCATGACTGCCCTTAGCGCGGTGGCAGAATTCAGAGTGTCACAACAAAGAAATCAAGACGAGGAGGAGGGTTTCCTTCATCCGTTGAGTCAGACAGAGCAGTCAGATTCCTCCTGATTGTCTGGGGGTCAGTGTGACTGGGTCAGTATCCTGGGTGATGTGGCTGTCTTCCCCAAATCTGTGTAGGGGTTGCCACCTGCTTACTCCCTGTGGTGCCCCAAGGCCGAGCGCACAAGGCTGAGGTGTTAAGGAGGCCTTACTGTGTGCCTATGTGTGACCGAAGCCTGTCCTGGGACCCTTTACACATATCTAAGTCCCATGACATAGGTTCTCTTGCACCTCCAGATGACAAAAGTGAGGTCCCCCGCTAGTTTAATGACTGGGTTGCGTGCACACGGATAGTTAGAGGCACACAATAAACTTTTGCAAGTGAAGGAACAAAAGACCATTTGTTCAAAAGGGCTGGCAGCCAGGTGTGTCGTGCAGGCCTGGAATCCCAGCGCTCAGAGAGGCTGGGGCCCGAGGCTTGCAAGTTCAAGGCCAACCTGCAGAGCTTGATGTGACCCTATTTTAAAATGAAAAATATACAAAGAGCTGGGGAGGAAAGTCCATGCAAAGGCCCTGGGTTCGATTCCCAGTATTAGAGAGATAGGAGGGGCAGGAGGAGAAAGATGTCTAGGGAAGAGGAGTAGAAAGGCAGAGGAGTGGGTTAGACCTAAGCACTAGCCTGCACAGCACAGGTCAATGGGCACACTAACATGGCACTCACCAGCTGGGCAGCTGTCACAGGACTCCTGCATGGAGCTGGTCCTCTCAAAGCTCATGACCAACAGCACTGCAGTCACCATGTTGTAGTAGCCATTTCCCATGACGGGATCTTGCATGGATATGACACTGATCAGGAAGGTTCCCAAAGAATCGAGTTGGCCTCGCAAGTGTCACTCTGTGAAATGTAAAAAATGCCCAAGGTTACCCCATCCTGCGCTCGGCACATCTCCACCACGGTGCATGCAGTTCCACAGAGCTCAGCGCAGGAGGGTTTTTTTCTTTTATGGGAGTGGGGTGAGGGCAATTAATAATGGAACGTGACGGACAAACTGCAAACTCATAAAAACATCTAGGACAGACAAGCATGCCCAAGTCCTCAGCTCCGTGCACGTCCACCAACATCCAAGCGTGACTTTCCAACACATTCTGTAAAAAATGCAGAACACACAACAGCCAGACCTTGTGGGGAAGAGGGGCTTTGGCGGACACTTAGCATTGCCACCCCAATTCCAGTGACTCCAGTTACTCGTGACCCCAGGAGACAGAAGCCTTCCCCGCGGCACGGGGCAGCTAAGTCCATGAAACGTTGCCTCAGAATGACTTTCCCTCTTAGGGCAAGCCTCTGGCTGCTGGCGCCTGACAGCCCCTCTGCTTCCTGTCCAGTCGCCTTTTCTTGGACGCAGGACTCGCCTGTCCTTGGGAGTTGAAGCTTTTACACTCAGCAAAACTAAGGACTTGAAGAGACGAGCAAATGCTTCGCGCTCCTGGCTGTCCCTTGTCATGGGCTGTTGGACAGAAGTTACTGCAAAGCAGGAGGGAAGGATGGGCACAACCGTGCCGCGGAACAAAGACTGCGTCCCCTCCTCTGCTGGCCCCAAAGCCAAGACCCCCACATTGCACGAACCTTGTGACCTCAGAGCAGTGAAGAACTTTCCACTCCAGCGCAGTTTGCAGCTCTGCCGCTCCCTGCGAGGGGGACCCAAGCCCTTGTGACTCAAGCAGGCGGGGCTTCATGGGAAATCCCCCCACACGTGGGGCCAGGGAGCTGGGCTGGGGCGCCGCTGACCTCACGGCTCCCTGCCCCACTCAGCGCCCACCGGGCAAGAGCCCTAACCACTGAGCAACGACTCCAGCCCCTCCTTCCTTGTCCAGCCCAGTAACACCTCTTCCTGCGGTTACATGCTTTCCTGGTCCCCAGCTGCTGGGCCCTCAGGCCAAGGCGATATTGCCTTAGGGCTGTCCTGAGCCACGCTGCTGTGAGTCACGCCGCTGTGATCCTGGGATCGTACCTGCGTTGTTTTCTGTGTGGACCTTTGATTTCCGTTTTCCTGGGCGCCTGCCCCGTGGTGAAGTCGCCACACTGCCGGTGCCTGCCTGCCTCCCTGCCTTAGCATCTGTTAGTCAGTTTTCCACTGCCGCCTGGCGTGTCTGGTTCCCACAAGCAATGAATAATGATTTCAACTTCCCTACATCCCCTCTCATTTGTAACTTTTCGTCACCCTAGGAGCTGCGAAGTGGCGTCTTCCTGTGGTTTTGATCTGCTGTCCTTATCACAAATGTGTCAGGCACACGCATTTGCACCCATGCATGTGCAAACAGTCGTGCAACAGACACACGTGTGTAACCGGAGCGGGGAGAGGGAACGGCCCGGTGGTCAGGAGCCTACGCTGTTCTCTTAGGCTGCCATCTATGGTCGTGTAAATTCCGACAGTTCCTTGGTCTCCTTAAATCTCTGCTTTCCAAACCATACACCAGCAACACCCCACATGATCCTCATTTAGTGGGACTGAATGAAACTAAGCATGTTTTATTTCATTCCTGGAATGCAGTTTTCAAGGAAATAGTACCTGGCTGGGTGTGGTGGTACACACCTCTCATCCCAACTTGAGAATCACCAGTTAGCCCAACCTGGGCAGGTTAGTGACACAGTGAGACCCTGTCTCAAAATCAAAACTAAAAATGGACTTGGACTCAAGAGGCTGAGGCAGAAGGATTCCCAAGTGTTGGAGGCCAGCCTGAGCTACACAGAAGCTCAGCACCAGCTGGGACTACAGAGCAAGACCCTGTCTCAAAAAAAGAAAAAACGCTGGAAATGTAACTCAAAAGGTGCTGGGTTTGACCCCCAGTGCCAAAAGAAAAAAAGCAGAAAGAAGAAAAGAAAACAAAAGGCACGGCAGTCTCAAATCCCGGGAGCCACTTGGCCTGGGCTGTTCTCAAGGTCCTGGCTGGCAGAATCACTTGGATGTAAGAGCCTCGCCACCATAAGAACCAGACAGCCTGTCAGCTCCTCATGCTGTCAAAGTCACCACCTGACACGGTGGCACTGGTGACGTGCGCACTGGCTCAAGCCTTGCAGTGTGACATTCCACAGGGCTGTGTTCTCAGTTAATGACACCACATGCTCCCTTCTCGCCTAGGGCTGGGGTCACCTGTAGGCAGAGCTCCTACGCCCCTGAAATCCCCTGAAGTGACGTCCGTCCTTCCCAGCAGAGGGAAAAGCCCCTCCCCTCATCAGCTTCAATGCCAGTGACACAGAGGTCCCCACTGACCTAAAAGATCCTGAAGATGAGCTTTATCAGCCTACAGTTAAACCGAGTTAACCACTTCAGAGTGACACCGACGAGGGCGGGGCTCTTCTTCACCCGGTTACCGCAGTTCCAGGGCAAAGGACACCACCAACAGGTGCTGCCATTGCCCAAGCGATGACTTCCTATGCTTTTCATGTGCTTTTAAAATATGGCTATCACGTGATACATTTTAGCCTTCTCCTAACCTCCTAAGTGCATCATAAAGCTTCCCCGAATTCAGTCAAAAATGGCTCAAAGACATCAACACTTGAGCAGGATGAGAAATAGTTGGTCCCTCACATCATAAAGAGCTGGTTCTCACGCATGCGTAGAGAAACTTTGGTGTCAGTTGACTGAGGGTCTAACGGTGGCCTCTGCAGTGAGTGTTAGTGGAGCCTAAACAGCAGGAAGCCCCAGCTACTCAAAACAAGATGTTTAGAAGAACCGGGGCTAGCAAAACCGCACAGCAGTTAGAGCACTTGCCTAGCAAGCACAAAGACCTGATTTCGATTCCCCAGGACCACAGAAGCTGAGCATGGTGGTACACACTTGTAACCCCAGCACTTGGAAGGCTGAGGCAGGAGGATTATTGTATGTTCAAGGCCAGCCTGGATGCTAGAGTGAGACCTGCCTCAAAAAAAAAAAAAAAAAAAAAAAGACATAGAAAGGGATAGGGATGAATTACCAAAAATTAGCAAACGTTTAGATTTAAGAAATATTATTATGGCAAAACATGGATTGCCATGGATCCCCTTGAAATCTTCGCCCTTGCTTGAACACGCTTCTCCCGTTGTGCCTGCCCCTCTCTGAAGCAGCTCTGCGTGGCCTTGTCCCTGGGTGTCTTTGGTTGCACTCTCAGGGCTGCCTCCCCATCCTGAGTTGATTCAAAACACTGATCTTTCATGGACATTTCAACTTTGGGGGAAGAAACAGATACCGCACAGTGCCCATCCAGTGAATAACATGGATGAGGACACACTGTCCTGTTATGAGCCTGTCTTTGTTGGATGGCACTGGTGCTCGCTGTAGTTTTTATCACACCTGTGGAGATACTCTGGTACAGGCCTTGTCCAGCATGTGTGTTATGGTTAAGATCTGGAGTGTCCCCCCAAAGCCTCAAGGATTTGGATATACTGGGATTCCTATGGAACCCTGTGCTGCCGGGAGGTGGGGTCCACTCGGAAGGGGTGGATCACTAGGTCAGGATCTGGAAGGGGACACGCTAGCTTTGTTCTTCCTCCCTCACTTGTGCTTTGGTCTGCCGTGCCATGAAGAGCTTCTCTCTGACTAGACCTCTGCCATGTGCTTCTAATGTGGCCAGCCACATACAAATGGACTGTGTGAGACCTGAAACTGTGAGCTAACATAAATCTTTCCTATGTTGTGGGTGTTTATGCTTTCACATGGGCGCTGCTTGTGGCTTTTAACCAACTCCATGGAGAAAAGCAGGAGAAAATGGCAGAGGAAAAAAAAATATAATGGTCAATGTTTTGTCAGGCTAAAACGTACTGCAAAGGTGGGGCAAAACCCATCACAGTTATTAAAGAGATTAGCATCAAAAAGAAGCCAAGGCCTTGGAATCAGGGCTGAAAAAAGATGCCTTGAGTGTGTCTCAGGAATCAGCAAGATCCCACCTTAAAACCATTTAAAGGACAGAAAGGCAAAAAACCTTAGTCTGAGAAGAGTACCCCGGGGCCAGAGAGAGAAATGTTTGCTGGAGTTAAACTATCTAAGAACTTACAGGCCTCAGCAGCAGTATCCAAGGGGGCTAGGTTACTGCTCACACCCGTGGTGGGCCTCGACGACACCCACATGGTGCTGGTTTCACGGGCATGGAGGATGCAAGAGTTGGGTGGGGTCATGGCGGCTTCTACCCAGACTTCAGAGGAAGGCCTTGGAGGCCAGGCAGCGCGCCCCTGGGAGGGCATCGTGTGAAGTTGGGAAGAAGAAGCCTAGGGTGCAGTGGAGACTCCATAAATTTAGAGCTGCCAGGAATATGCGTCATTGGCTGAGGAAGACTACAGGCTGTGAGCAGAACCGGCCCAAAGCAGAAGCTCTGGAGCTTGCAGCCAGAGGCAGTGCTGCAAGTGCGGGTGACCCAAGCCCTCTGGAATTCACATCTCACCATAGTTTGTTCAAGTGCTAAATGCAGAACTACAGGATTCATCAGGGCTACAAGATTTAATCATTGCCCTGCTGGGTTTATCACCTGTTTGGGATGATTGCTTTCCATCCTCTTATTCCTCCCTTTTGGAATGGGAGTGTTTACTCTGTACCATTGTACGTTGGAAGTGTTTACCTTTTTTTTTTTTTTTCCACAGGGATTCACAGCTGAGAGGAGACACTGGATTTGGGATTCTAGCAGTACAAGAACTATTAAAGCTGGCAATTCTTAGAGAAGGACTAAATGCATTTTACAAGTATTTTAGGGGTCAGGAACAGAATATTATGGTTTAGATCTGGACTGTCCACCTAAGTGCCTCATTTGTTTTGATGTAGTGGGATACCTGTGCTGCTGGGAGGTGGGGCCTGGTTGGAAGGGCAGATCACTGAGGCAGGATCTTAAAGGGATATGTTAGCTCTGCCCTCCCCCACCGCCACCACCACAGCTATCTGCCATGCAATGAAGAGTTTTTCTCCTAAGAGACCTCCAGCCAATGTGCTTTCACTATTGCTGGCAGCCAGTGAATGGACTATGTGAGACCTCCTGAAACTGTGAGCTAAAATAAGTCTTCCCTGAAGTTGTAGATGCCATGTATTTTGTCCGAGAAAAAAATAAGTGACGAAGACAAATGCATGAGGCCTGGGTTCCACCCCTTGCCCTGGAGCGTAGTGGGGAGAGGGGAGAGAGGAAGAGACAGAGGAGACAGAATAGAAAATAGTTCCTTGAAGTGAGCTCCCTTTAAAATACACTTCTGGAGCATGAAGGAATGGCTCAGTGGTTAAAGCACTTGCCTAGCAAGTGCTGTGTCAAGTGCTAAGTACCTGAGTTTGATTCTCCAGCTCCACATAAGATGGACATGATGGCACACACATGTAATCCCAGCACTTAGGAGGTTTATGGTTTGTTGGTTCTAGATAACTCTTGGACACCACAATAGCTGTGCATGAATTATGACAATTCAAGTTGCTCTTGAACATGAACAGAGGCAAGACAAAGAATAAGAACTGAAACCATGATGGGGTGCAGTGGCACCCGCCTACAATCCCAGCACTGAGGTGGGTGGGACAGGAGGATCACAAGTTCAGGCCCAGCCTGGGCAACTTAGAAAGACCCTGTCTCGAGTAATAACAAAAAGGGGCTGGGCATGTAGCTCAGAGTGATGGCCTGGGCTCATTCCCCAGGACTAGGGGGGCAAGTAGAATGGAGTGTGCCCCCCTTCAGCTTATCCACCAGTTCTCAATCCCCAAACGGTCTGTGGGATCCACTTCTGCTCTTTCTCCTGATCTCAGAAGTGGGGACAGTGGGGAATGCCACTAGTTACTGATCCAACAAACCATCTTCTTTTACCTTCTTTTTTTTCCTTTACAGCACTTGACAGGAACCTGGCGCCTTGCCTAAGCCCCACCACTGAGCTGCACCCAGTAAACATTTCCCAGAAGAATAAAGACTCAGTGCGCATAGCACTGGCCAAATCCAGCCTTGGAATGTGCCTCCCTCCTCAGGACCCAGCTCTGTATTTCCTCAGGGAATCATGCCAGAGCCTAGGCCCCACCTGAGTTCCTCAATCACACCTTCCAGTGGCCTTCGGCAACCGGGGCACTCTGAAGCCACAGAGCCTACCCTGTGTCCCGTGGAGGTAAGGAGCAGAGAAAGAAACTCAGCCTTCTGTCACAGTCTATCCTTTTCCCAAGATTTTTTTTTTTTTTAATTTTTGATTTTGACTCAGGGCCTTGTTAAGTTGCCCAGTCCAGAGGCCTGGAGTTGCAGCCTGTACCACCCAGGCCTGGCTAGGTCCAAGATCGTTTTAGCCTGTGGCCTTATGCCTATGGACCTCTCTCACAATAATCATCACTGCATACAAAAATAAAAATAATCACAAAGCAGACCAACTGCTTGGGTTTTTGTTTATTTTGCGCAACTGGGGACTAAACCCAGGGCCTTCCTTCACACTGAACTACATCCATGGCTCTTATTTTTTTGAGATGAGTTCTTGTTTGCATAAAAAAATTATTCTCTGGTTTTTATTGATTAATTGAATCCAATCCTGGGAGCACACCTCTCATTCCTAATGCCCTAGCCCGTGATCGGTGAACTCAGCGGGTCCTCTGTCACTGGACTTCCTGCCATTCCTTAAAATGCCTAACATTCTGGCTACAAGGTCTCTATTCACTGTTCTCTTATTTTTGCTTTTATTCTTTTTTGCAGTCCTGGAGATCAAACTCAGGACCTCCTCACTGAGCAACATCCCCACCCTTTTAAATTTTGCAATAAGGTCTCAGTACCCTGGCCAGACTGGGCTCTAACTTGCAATCTTCCTGCTTCAGCCTCCCAGGCTGCTGGAACGACAAGCGTGTGCCAGCTTATCTGGCATGCGCTCTCTCTCTCTCTCTCTCTCTCTCTCTCTCTCTCTCTCTCTCTTTTTGGTGGGTTTATTTATTTATTTTTTTTTTCGTTTTGGTACTGGGGATTGAACCCAGAGCCTTGAACGTGTCAGGCAAGCACTCTGCTGCTGAGCTACATCCTCAGCCTTGGCATGCTCTCCCTTTGAAAACACTCTTGTCTTATTGCCAGTTCAGGTTTCTCCCAGGGTGGGGCCGTCGTGGTCCTGGGCTGTGTCCTAAGAGACCGTCCACCTCTCTTCTCTCTCCTCTGCTTCCCCTCGCATCCGCATCACTGCCTGGCACACACTTGGCCACGCAGTGCACCGTGATATCTCAGCAATGACAGATCACATGTACCTCTTCCGTCCATAAGATCCTATCACTTTCTGACATCCTGGTCATCTCAGTGCGCACAAGTACATCTGTGAAGTTTGCTCAACAGGAGTGCCCAGTGGCGCATTTCTCAGAACACATTTCTGTCATTTGGTGACATCTGACTACATCTTTCTGTGCCTGTCATCCTCTGACTTCTTCTCTAACTAAAGCTCCAGGAGAAGGGACAAGGTTTGTTGTTCTTTTCAGAGCTCCACTGACACTTTTTGGGTGGGTTTTACTGTCCCCTAGGGCAGATGTTGAAAAGGCACCAACCTAATTGTTAGTGTGCACAGGAAGAAGTCATATGAAAACTAAGAAGAGGCCTTATGGGCATACTAACTACAACGAGACACAGGGCTGCGAGGGACAGACAGCATCCTAGGCACTGCAACTTAGCTGACACTGAATGAGGACATCGGGAGAGAGGGCACGGTTGCTACACAAGGATGAATGAGGCAAACTGCTCCGTGAATGGAGAAAATAAAGAGGAAAGAGTGAGGAAGATAAAGACATCTGAGACACATGTGGTAGGATCACATGCAGTTGGTGTACCTACTGTTGATTTTAATGCCTGAAATAGGAGTCACCGCCCCCAAGACAGCAGACCAAGGGAAATCTTAACTGTGCAAAAGGTCATGAGAATGTTTTGTCCTCACCCTGGATGCCGCTGCTGCTGAACAACCTCAGGAGCAGGTGGGCTTTGAGATAAGGAAGGGACTTCCAGGGTACAGTTAACCCGCACCCGCAGGGGGCAGGAAAACAGCCAGGGTTTTCCCAAGATTGAAATGCCTACTCCTGGACTCCGTGATTTTGCCCATTAAGAGAAACGTCCATGTGGTTCCACGATCGTCATGTTTCCAAAATACTGGAATCTGAGACAACCTCGTAAGCGAGACTAGACTACAGAGGGCTACCACAGAAAGCACTGCGAAGGGACTCAACATTTCCACTCCTTTGAGCGCGGTGTAAGACCTCAGTAGGTCCTTGCCGACCCGGCTGGCATCACTATTCACGTTTCTGAAACTCCGAATAATCAGGCCGTACTCTCACTTCTAGAACGAAGACTCAAAAATCAGAGAGCGCGCCAGTATTTTCCACAAACAACCGCTGCGAGAAAAGGAAACGAAAACGGCTGCCCAGAGTCAGGTCTTGACCCCGTTCTGGACTTTGCAGGCGGTCCAAACAGCCACGAACCAGATGATTGACACATCAGAGCCGGAAAAGATTACTCAAGACACCGAAGGTCCCAGCCACCGGCAGGAGGAGGGGTCTTCTCTGCCCCGCACCTGGCTGGCTGCACCCTCACCCCGGAAGTCCATGGGGTCGCTGACTCACGGCGGTCTAAAGGCTGTGGCAACCCACACGTGACGTCCGATAGGAAGTAACCTTCCGGGGGCGTTTCCTTTAGGTCCCGTCGCGCCGACTTACGAGCGCTCCGCTGAGAACCGCAGACTGCAGCACCAGCGCGGGGCCTCTGTCGCCCCGCCCACTGCGGGAGGTCTCGACCAATCCCGTGCGCCTCTAGGAGCGGCACTTGTAGCCAACGGCGGTATGTTTACGTCACTTCCGGCGGCCGGTGTGCCTTGGGAGGTGGTAGGTGGCCGGCGCGGGGGTCTGTTCACACGGGGTGGGGACAGACGCGAAGCGGCTCCCGTCCCCTCGGAACCCTCGGTGTCAGAATTTCCCCCTTGCGCCATCGCTGCCTCAAATGTCAGGGCTCGCCCACTCTCCTCCGCCCTCGCTGACGTAACCTTTGGGGGCTCCGAGGGGAAATTCGCCGTCACTTGCCGGACTTCTGGGGACAGTGCCCGGAACCCAACTTGTAGCTCGTGTTGAAGGACACGGCTATTTAGTGCCCCGGAGGTCTTCCTTATGCCTAGAGTCTCGACTGAAATTCCTCCTAGTCAGTGGAGCTGGAAAAACAGGCGGAAATGATGCCGGCTCTAGAGGAATAAGAAAGTGTGGAGTGGAGGAAAAGCACAGCAGTTAATTAGCAAGCGCGGGGCCCTGGGTTCAACTCCCCAATACCACTTAAACTTGGCTTGGCTCCTCACGAGCATAATCCTAGCGCTTGGGAGCTGAGGCAAGACGTTTGCTCTGAGTCCATGCCCAGCCTTGACAACAGAGACCCTGTCTCAAAGGAAAAAAAGGAATTGTGAGGGGATGGGGGTGTTGCTCAGTGGTAAGCACGTGCCTACCATGTGCAAGGCCCTGTGTTCATACCCCAGTACCACCTAAAAATTAGCCGGTTGTGGTGGTGCAACCACCAAAGACCCAGCACTCAGGAATCTGAGTCAGGAGGATTGCCATGAGTTTATAACTAACCTGGACTACCTAGTGAGACCTTGTTTCAAAAAAGAAAGAAAGTGTTAGGGTTTTTTGTTTGTGTGTTTGTTTTTTAGTACTAGAGAGGAACCCAGGGCCTTCAAACCCAGCCCATTTTTACTTTTTACTTTGACGCAGGGTCTCACTGAGTCACCGAATTGCCCAGGCTGTACCTGTACTTATGATTCTCCTGCCTCAGCCTCCCAGAGTACTGGAATTATGAATCCTGCACCACCTGGTCGGCTGAGAAATTGGTTGACCGCATAGTGAACTGTGGTGTTCTACAGATGTATTCACCAATAAGGAAAAATTGCCCAGTATCACAGGTTAAAGTCAGCAAGCATCACCTGAGTGTCTGGTACATGCCACAGACTGTATAGACACTGGCGACTTAGGGCTGAGCAACATGGGAAGGTCCTGTCATGGAGTCCGCAGGACCCATGGGAGGCAGGCAGTAGGTAACTGAGGATGAGAAAATGCTGGAAGGATGAGGGTAGCAAGAGAAGTAGAGAGAAGTACATACGGAATGATTTAGAGGGTTTTCTTAGTAAGATGAGATGCCAAGTGTGAGAGTGACTCATAAAAAAGTTTGGGGGCTGGGGACACAGCTCAGCAGTTAAGTTACCTGCTTAGCAAGCACAAGTCCCTGAGTTTGATTCCCCAACACCACATAAACTGGGCACAGTGGTGCATGCCTGTAATCCCAGCAGTTTGGAGGCTGAAGCAGAAGGATTGCTGTGAATTCGAGGTCAGCCTGGGTTTCATAGTCTAGGGCCACCGTGGACTACAGAGTGAGACTGTGCCTTAAAAAAAGGAAGAAAAAGAGAAAGGGAGAGGGGATAGTAAATAAGCTGGTGTGAGTTTCTTTGTCACCGTGGGATCAGGATAATTCTGGGGAGGACTATGTTTTAGAACCACGATGAGAGCCTAGTCTGTTATCCCAGCACTCTTGGAGTCCAAGGCAGGAAGACTGCCAAATTCAAGCCTGCTTTATGTAATTTAGCAACTTAGTGAGAATCTGTCTCAAAATGTTGAAAAAAATGGGCTGCAGATGTAGCTCAGGGTGAAGGCTCTGGGTTTAAGAAAAGAAAAATGGTAAGATGGGAAGGGCAGTGAGCAGCTGGTGCTCACACGCTAGTGCCATTGCTCCCTTACTGAATGGGGAGGCAGAACGATGTGTGGCCCGTAAATGGTCCACTTGCAACTTGGATTCCTTGAAAACAGAGTTCTGAGCTTTGTGTTTCACTACCCACAATGCATGACAGACTTGTCAAATGTTAACTCAGAAAGGTAGTGGATGGGATGGAGGTGCTCTGCCTGGAAACAGGGGACTTCACAGGAGGTGTCTTCGTTGCCAGTACTAGAGCAGCGTTTTTTGGTAAGCAGCTGAATTTTTTGGCTGTGTCCTCTGTGTGATGAGAAATAGGTGTAACCTATAACGTAAGTGTCACAAGCGTGGCTCACTTGCTAGTGCTGATGTGGTACATGGTGGGTGGAGTGGGAAATTTGGCACCAGATTTTCTGACTTTGGCTACGACCTACAGGATCTTTGTACAGTCATTTACCTTCTGCACTTCAATCTTTGCACCTGCAAAATGAAAATTATGATAATCCCGTTCAGAAAGTTTGTCTGTAATCATCTTATTTTTTTGAGAAATAAAATATGAGCATATTGTTTAAAAATACTGAGATAATTATAAGAAAAAGAATTTAAAGAGTTAGAAATATTTGTTTCCAAAGAGCAGAGCTGAGGGGTAGGACAAAGTCTCAGGGCCGCTTCTGTGTCACCGAGCTACTACTCTGTTACAAAACCTGGTTCCTGAAGGTGTGCTGCTGGCAGGCACCTTGGTCCTGTTCCCGGTTGCCGACTGTGCAGGACGCTGGGACAGTGCTGCCCACAGGTGTTCCTGTGAACCCCAGGGTTCGGGGCAGCAGCGACTTCCCTGAGGAACGTTTCTAAGGGACTCCAGGGTATAAAAGCACAGGCTTGGTCAGTAGGTCAGGGCTTTTCCAAGGATGTGATCTGTCCCCATTCCTTTAACCGAAATTAGCTCAAACCCCCAAGGGACAGGAAGCACACTCACCCATACAGGTTGAGAGGGAAAGAATGACTTGCCCAATCTGCTGTCGCTACAAGTTGAATCTTTAACACGCTGTGCAGTGTACTAATTTGACAAGAATTAATGCTTTCATCACTGTCTGACGCATTGGAAAAAAAAAAAGGAAAAAGAATGCTGACTCAAGTCCACGCCAGTTCTTCACGACTAGAGGCGTGTGTCAGGGTGTTTGCTCCTAGCGCTCCATCTCTGCCTTTCTCTGTCCTTTTTTACTCTCCAGTGGCTGTCTCCTGCTACAGCAGAGGCCACCAGTACAGCCTTTGGAAACCCTGCCTTCACCTGTAATCCCAGTGCTCTGGGAGGCTGAGGCAGGAGGATCGAAATGTGAGCCCAGCAGCTGAATCTTGCAACTTAGCAAGATTCAGTCTCAAAATTTAAAATGAAAAGGGGTTGGGGGACTGAAGGAATAGCTCAGCAGTCAAAGCACTTGCCTAGCAAGCTCAAGGCCCGGAGTTTGATTTCCCAGCACCACATAAACTGGGTATGGTGGCACATGCCTATAATCCCAGGGTTTAGGAGGTTGAGGCAGGAGGATTGCCCAGTCATGTCCAGACTGGGCTATATAGTGAGTTCAGGACCAGCCTGGACTGTAGAGCGAGACCCTGTTTCAAAAGAAAGGACAAAGGTCTTGGGTCCTGGATTTAAGTAAGTTCCAGACTCAATACCACAACTAGGGCAAAGTAGCCTGTCTTCTTTTGGTTTGTTTCCATCTACCTAAATCCACTTTTTTTTTTTTTTTTTTTTTTTTGATACTGGGGATGGAGCCTAGGCCCTTCACACTGAGCTCTACCCATTTTTATTTTGAGACAGTCTTGCCAAGCTGCTAAGTTGCCCACACTTAGACTGAATTTGCATTCCTCCTGCCTCAGCCTCCCAGAGTGAGGGGCTTATAGGCCTGCTCCTCGAGACCAGGTCCCACCTTGTTTCTTCTTTTTTGAGACAGGGGACTCACTGTATACTCCAATCTGGTCCTGAACTCACTGTGAGCCCAAGCTGGACTCAGATTCACAGCAATCCTGCCTCAGCCTTCCAGGTGCTAAGATTACAGATTATGTGGTGCCGGGGAATGGAACTCAGGACCCTGTGCTTTCTAGTCAAGCTCCCTAACTGCTGAGCCATTCCTCCAGCCTCCCCCCCCCCCCACACACACACCTTGGTTCTTGAGGCACACATCTAACCACTTGCCTCCCCCTTCTGCTGTCCTATTTTCCCAATTCCTGCAAGGCTGAAGGGAGTGACTCTCGTCTACTTCCTTTGCCACTAGACAAAAGTGAAACATTTTAGAACTCCTAAAATTTTTTAAAAATGTCAAATGATTGAAGACATTCCACACGTTTGCCTAAGTACAGAGTATTGCATAAATCACTTTATTTATGACTTTCAAAATTAAGGAAAAAAAACCCTGATCTTATCTACTGCTGGTGAATGCTAAGAGGTTCAGCTTACATGGAGTTGTGCAACGGTACTTTCCGCTCCGGGAATAGACCCTCCAGTTCCACTTGAACAAGCAGCTCATGCATATGGGGTTATTCGGTGTGGTGCCGTGTGCACAGAAACAATGGAAATAACCTACTTGTCAGTGGATCGCCAGGAAACGGACTGTGAGACCTGCTCATGTGGCATGGGGTGGGGAATTCTTCTGGATGAGGAAAGATTTCCAGGTGTTCAAGCATAAATGCGTGTGTATGAAGGGGGAAATTCAGAACAAGGTGTATAATCTACCACATTTTTATATAAGAAGGAAGCCAGTAGTGAAAGTTTGCCTGTGAATGCATAAAATTCCGGAAGGCCCCAAAGAAATAGCTTGGCTGTTACCCACAGAGGATAGGAAAGGGACTTGGGAAAGACTGAGTTAGGCATCTGTCCAATAGTGTCTGTCTGTCTTTCTCTTTCCTGAGCCATATTCCCAGGCCATTTTTTTTAAGTTTTTGATACTGAACAGGATCTCACTAAGTTGCTAAGTTGCCCAGTGCTGGAAACGGCTCATAGGAATTTACCTGTCCAAATAAAAGATGGACACGGGAGGCACGGATGACAGAGTATGAGGCTTTAATTTTCTTTTTGCAAAAAGGGTGACCTCCCACATGCAAGTGGAGAGAGGCACACAGAAAATGTGGTCGGTACCAACTTAAATTCCTAGGTCACAGGTCCCTCCCCTTGCCTCTTCCTATTGGCGGGATGCACAGTCTTCCCGGTAAAGTCTAAGGCACTGGCTCAGGGCCAGTTTCATCACAACGTCATTACCTTCATCTCTCCTTCCCCTTTCTGCCTTTCCCTGGTCACCCGGGCAGGTAAGGCGCGAAAATGTAAAGATCTGAGATCTGCCCATCGCCTTCACCCTCAACAGTGTGCCACGGCTACCATCAGGTGGCACTCACACCCAGGCTGGGCTTGGGATCCTCCTGCCTCAGCTTTCCAAAGTGCTGGGATGACAGGCCTGCACCACCAGGCTGGGAATGTAGGTTTAGCCATTAAATATTAAGTAAGCATATCTGCTCAGCATTTCTCTAACCCTGTTGTTGCAAGACTTTAAAAAAATATAGCTGGTGGTGCACTCTGGATGCTGAGGCAGGAGGATTGCTGTGAGTTGTTTGAACCCAACCCAGGTTACACAGTAAATTCAGAACTAATCTGGATTACAGAGCCAGATTCTGTCTCAAAAAAAAAAACAAAACAAAAAACCCCCCACCACCAACAACCAAAAAAAAAAAAAAAAGTTGAAAGAAAATACCCCTGAGATAGCTAGCCATCTTTGATAAGTGCGGGACAGGATCCCCCGGGACCTGGTGACTAAGCCTGATGGAAATATGCGCGGGATGGCAAGGTGCAATACATAAATACACCAATTTCTCAAGCTGATTACTATTATGTGTCACACATGCTAATAAAAGAATAAAAAGAGAAAGTTCTACAAGATTGGAACAAAAATGGGAAGTCTCTTCAGAAAAAGAAAACTATTAGTGGCAAGAGCGCGGAGAACATGAAGAAAAGAATCTACCTGATTTAAAAAAAAAAAAAAAAAAAAAAAAAAAAAAAAAAAAAAAAAAAAAAAAAAAAAAAAACGAAAACGAAAAAAACCCAGCCCAGCATCGCCCCTTGGCGTTGAGGCGGGGAATCCTGTCCGCTCCGGCGCTGGTCCGGACGGTACCATTTTGGGAAAGAGGAAGGTGTACGCCGTAGCCTCCTACAATCCGGAATGGGTTTGGCCGGAAGTGACGAGGTGACGAACGCGGTACGAGTCTGCGCAGTACGGGGTTGAAGCCCGGTGGGCGGTGCGCTGTCTCCCGGCGTGTGCTCCCCTTGGCTCTGTCGGGTGAGTGGTCCCCTGTCCTCGGGACGCGCCGAGGTGTCGCGTGGGTGGGAAGGGTGGCGGGGTGAGGTCAGCACGGGTGCGTTTCGAGGCGTGGCGCCGGGCGCCCTGCTGCGCGGCGGGGCGGGCCGCAGGTCGGGGCGGACCTGGGAGGGGGTCCCGGGCCGGGTCGTGCCAACGCCAGCGTCTGCGTGACGTCTCACCGCTTTGGAAATCGTTAACACTGTGTCTGTTCACCTGATTATATAGTAAAAGTCTATCGTGCACGGTCAGCAGATACTCCAGAATTATAAAAAGCCTGCGAATGATTTAGAATCTCGGTTTCAGCTGTCTGCAGTGAGGGAATTTTGTAGAGGAAATTCCATCATTATCACAGAATGTGTCCAGATACTTTACACTGTTTACTTCTCCGCCCCCCCCCCTAATTTTTAGTACGATTACTGGAAGAAATTAAAAATTCCCTCCAAAACTCTTAAAAGCCGGTTGCGAAAGTATTTACATTCATGTCCGTGAAGTTCACATTAGTTGTTTCTCTGGAAATCAGTACTTAGGAAAATCTCCCCCACGTGTATGAAGTGCAAGGCCCACATGCTTGGGTTTTGGGAAATTTTATATTCAACGTGTCTTTAGAAATTTTTAAAAATTGGTAAAGGAAAAACAATACCAGCACATTATCTTGTTTTCACCTTAGCAATATAGCAATTGAGCTGCTATATATGTCAGTATTAACCTAGAATCCTTTTTTGCTGCTTTTTGGGATTGTTTAATTGTTTTTCCTTTTTTGAGAGCAGGTGTCTGTAGTCAAGACTGGTCCTGACCTCATTACCTCGCCCAGGCTGGCCACAAACACCTGGCAGCCCTGCCTCAGCCTCCTGAGTACTGGGATTACAAGCGTGGTTTATATGGTGCTGGAGAATCGAACCCAGCTCCTTGAGCTTGCTAGCAGCTTTTTAACCACAGAGTTTGTCCTGGTTTGGGTGTGGGTCGTCCCCCAAAAGCCTCACATTCCCACGGATACTTCATACTGTTGGGAGCTGGGGCCTGGCTGGAAGGGCTGGTGCTTGGGGCTTGACCTGGAGGGGTGTGTGCTGGTTCCGCCCTTCCAGCTTTGTGTCAGTTCTGCCATGCTACTGTGAGGATCTCTGTCCCTAGCTGTGGCCCCCTCCATGTGATTCCACTATTTTCCAGCCACTAACTTGTGAATGGACTGTGACTTTCTGAAACTGTGAGCTAAAATAAACTTTTCCTCATCTAAATTTGTGGATGTCAGGTATTGAGTCCCAGTGATAAAACAGTACTTAAGTCAGAGCTCCTCCAGCCCCTTAGAACTGTTTTCCCAAGAGCCATTTGCTCTGTTTGGAAAGGTTCCCAAACTTACAACTTTTGAAAATTCTGGGGTTGCAGTGAAAGGTTCTCTTTTAAAATCTTTTTCTTTTCTTTTTTCAGTCTTTGAGAAATAGAACATAAAAATGGCTTCCAAAAGAGCCCTGGTCATCCTGGCCAAAGGAGCCGAAGAGATGGAGACGGTCATACCTGTGGATGTCATGAGACGTGCTGGGGTGAGTCCCCTACTGTTCGCTGATCTTCTGTGTGTTAATGTGTCCGAGCAAAATAATATTCAATACTTCCTGGAATGGTTTAAGTCAATACAGAACTAGAGTGATTACTTAGTAACTACATGTTTATTCACTGTCCATGTTTGATACTTAACATTGTGCCTTTTTCCAGACCTTTTTCTCTTCCTTTCTCTTTTCTTCCAACGCAGGGTCTCTCTGTGTAGACCTAAGGACAGCATAGTCAGCATCACTAGATTTTGCCGCGTTGCCTTTCAGTGTATAGTCCGTGGTCTCACCAGAAGGGTGGGAGAGTTTCTGTGATTTGCCAAGTCGCTAGTCCCACCATCTGGGTAGGAAGTTCTCTTTCAGTGTTTGTAGGAGCAAGTGGTATTTTATTGTTTTAACTTGCATTTCTACCTTCAGAAAATATCATGAGGCTTAAATGGCAACAGTGACCTTATGAGATGGGTTATTAATAGGATGATCGTGTAATTGACCTCTCAAAGCAGCGCTCTTGAGAGGAAAAGGCTGTTCTAGCCAGACAGGCGGCTGGAACAGTAGCTAGCGGTTGGGACTGCCACGGGCAAATGGGGACGTAGTCTGTGAAGCTCAAATTAAGTACTAGCTGAAACCAGCATGGTTTTCTTGCAGCATGCCCTGCCAAGTTATTTTGAAACACTTGGGAGACTTGAAAATACTACTTTAAGCTTACATTTGGACATTCTTAAACACCACGATGTCTCTCTTTTAGATTAAGGTCACTGTCGCAGGTCTGGCTGGGAAAGATCCGGTTCAGTGCAGCCGCGATGTTGTCATTTGTCCTGATAAAAGTCTCGAAGATGCAAAAAAGGAGGTTTGTTGCCCAGATGCGGGATTTTTCCTTCATGTGGCTTCTTCGTTAGTTCCTTGCAATGTGAATCAGCTATCAGAACAGGCTTACTTTAGAAATTACTTTGCTGGCAGGATGGGGCCTGGCCTTTCTCTGCTGTGTCCTTGTGGGTCTGTGGGGAGTGGGTCTGAGGCCGTGTTCGTCTGGCTTTCCGAGGCGTCTTTGACCCCCTGTGAGAGTGTTTTACCAGATGTAAGTGAATCTGCTGCTGCAGTTCCCATTTATTTGTTATTCTGTTTTCTACTTTTTGTTTCTCCCTTTGCAGTGACGCAGGTGGAGCTTTCTGATTCATTTGACACAGACCAACTTGTGATTGATTAGTAGTGGGATGGGGGGAGGGTTGAGAGTTCTGCTAAATTGTGTCACTTTTCCAGTGTCTTTAGAACGATGAGCCTTTCTGGAGGGCACAGACGCTTGTAGTTCTCCCTGGGAGAGCTGGGATTCCTTTCCTCAGAAACGCACACACTCACCCCTGCACACACCCTGCCGTGCGTCCAGTAAAATGGGCCAGGTGACAGAAGGTGGTCTGTGTCCTTGGGGAGCAGAGGGAGAGCAGAGGAGGAGGCGGGGTCAGCTCCCCAAGGGCCGGTGTCCCCAGGAGAGCTGGGAGCAGGATTCTTCTGCCAGGCTGGCCTCACGCACATGCAGAAAGTCTGCCCCTCTCTGGCAGTCGCAGTTTCCATTGCCAGATGATGGAGAGTCTACAGATCCGTGAAACTTTCCTGAACAGCAGGTAGAGGGGCAAGTGCTCTTTGGATGTTTTTGTTTTGCCTGTAGTTCTGGGTATTAGATCAGTGGTTGCCTTCCGTAGTGATTGACTGTTCACATTCTAAAAGAAGTGGAAGAGGGTCACATACTTCACGTGTTTTCTTTTTAATTTTTAAAACAGCTGTTCAGTATTCATGAACTTAAGTAAATATTGTTTTAAATATATATAATATACATAACGGATTTTTGTTTTGTAGTAGTTACTTATTTTGATGGTACTGGGGATTGAGCCAGGGCCTTCACATGGAGTTATATTCCCACCACAATTTGTGTGTTTGATACAGAGTCTTACTAAGTCACTACCATTTCCCAGACTTGAACATGGAATTCTCCTGCCTCAGCCTACTGAAGTGCTAGGATTACAGGCCTGCAACATTAGGCCCGACTTTTTTTTTTTTTTTTTTTTTTTTGAGACAGGATCTTGCCTCTTGACCTGTAGCCCAGGCTGGCCTTCGACACATAGCCGTCCTCCTGCTTTTGCCACCTGAGTGTTGGGATTGCAGGCATGCGCCACCATGCCCGGCTTTTTAGATTAATCTTGAACAATTTTGGATTCTGGCAGTCATCCAGCCTCAGTCTCCTAAGTAGCTGGACTGTGTAAACATGAGCCACTGTGCTCTGCGTATTTACCAGAATATGAGTATACCATACTCGCTACTTTGCAGTATGCATATTCTTTCATGTTACTATATACAGATTTATTGCACGTGCACACATGTGTGCATACCGTTTGTAACATTCCATTGTAAGGACATACCTTAGCGGGGGTGTGCGTGCGTGTGTGTGTGTGTGTGTGTGTGTGTGTGTGTTGTGGTTTTTCCACGCTGGGGTTCACCCAGGGCCTCTGAATGTTGAAGCCCTCTGGCTGCTCATTGGCAGGTACCACTTCCATCATTGCTCCCATCTCCCCTGTGACAGAAATGTTGTCGGACTGTCACTTCAATGCACATTTGATTCTGTCTTTCCGTTTTTCGCACTTGCAGGGGCCCTATGACGTGGTGGTTCTCCCGGGAGGCAATCTGGGTGCCCAGAACTTGTCTGAGGTAACAGCTGTACTCTGCTATGCCTCCGTAACACTGTTGGGAAGCTAATGGAAGTATCTCAGCTTTGGCTTGTACCATGTGACTGGTGACTTTTCAGATACGTCAGGGAAAAAGCTGTGAATATAAGAGAATAAAATTAGCCATGTGCAGTTCTGATTTCATTTCAGGTAGTTAATTCGGATAGCATTTTCTATGGAAGTACACTAATCCCATAGAAGAGTTATTGTGGACAGTTTCTGTGGACACAGTCCTTGCGACTGTTTCTGGTTCCAGCCCAGCCGCGGGCACTGACTTGAAATTGTGACAGCTCAGGCTTAGAAAGGTCAGAAACTAGCTGTGTACTCGACAGTTCAGACAGAGGGTGGCTGCAGAGGCTCAAGGTGCAAGGGAGAAAAAGAGAACAGCAGGGCGGAGGTGGGGTGGGGCAGGAGCAGAACGCAGTGGCATGGTACATGGGGGTGTCCTGCTGGAGCCTTTTCCTGTCTCATAAAAAAGAAGAGGCGCTGACCCCATATGCCACCACATATTCTCTCCGTGTCTGGAGCATAGAGTGGGAGGGTCATGTGTACCCACGTCTCTCCCGGTCTTCAGATGCGGAGGGAGGCCTTTCTCTGAGGCAATGCCTTAACTGAGGCTCAGCGCACACGTGAAGAATTTGATGAGTTTTACACTCATGATTTAGTGATAGTTTTGCTCAGGATTGTTACAGTTTCTGAAGTAAAAACTAATCTTTGAGGAAAACTGTGTAGGCATTGAAGTTACTATGCAGGATGTCCCAAAAGTCGCCTTATGTAGGAAAAGTTCACAGTCTTTTGGGCACTGGAGTGATGCTCTTGTGGTTCACACTGTAGTTGGATTCTGCTGTGGCCGTCCCGACATTGACGTGTGTTTGAATGTTAACTGTTGCTTTTCTGGTTTTCTGTGACAGTCGCCTGTTGTGAAGGAGATCCTGAAGGAGCAGGAAAGCAGAAAGGGCCTCATAGCCGCCATCTGTGCAGGTAAAGTGGCCTGTGGGGGATGGCCAGCCTGGTGCTGGAAGGCCCCCGCCTTTCCTACGTGGAAGGGCATCTGCATTCATGCGCTTGGCTTAGGTGACATGAAGGAAGTGCTGTTTCAGCCAGCGTCCAGTCCACATTTTGCCCCTCTGGGTGCCTGTGGTCTGTTTTCTGGGAAAGTCACCGTTTCCATGTGTGACTGACCCGGAGGAGGGCGCCACCCTCGGAATTCAGTAAACCGCTTGTTCCAGTAGATCTGTGTGCCAGGGAGGGTCTCTGCCAGCACAGTCAGCAGGACTCAGTGAGGCCCTGCCCCGCGCTCGCCTGCGGGTTGGGAGGCCAGCGGCCTTCTGCGTGCTCTGTCTGCTTGCCCTTCTCGGGGAGCGATCCAGGCAGCTCGTGACTGGGGTCTGCCACACACTCGGGAGGAAGCACCTCCCAGCCGGCCTCCTGTGCTGGAAGCGTAGTGCCGCTTAGCTTCCCGGCGGCCTTTCCAGTCTGGCTCCTTGCTGCACTGTCAGGTGCTGTTTTGCTCATGTGGATGGTGTGGTAAGATGACATGTGGATGGCTTGTTCAATGTAATAGGATTTTTTCTCTTTTTTTTTTTCTTTTTGGTGTCATACTTGAGATTGAACTAAAGACCTTTTCACTAAGCTTTATCTTCACCCCTTTATTGTTATTTTACTTCTTGAGATAAGGTCTCGCTCTGTAGCCCAGGCTGGTCCTGAACTCCCTATGGGGCCCATACTGGCCTTGGACTCATGGCAGTCCTCCTGCCTCAGCCTCCCAAATGCTGGGATTACAGGCATGCTGCGCCACCACGCCTGACCTATATAGTGCTGGGGAATCAAACTCGAGTACTTAGCGCTTGATGTAGGGCTAGCAAGTGCTTTAACCACTGAGCCGTTCCTCCAGCCCATCTTCAGCCTTTTTATTAGTATCTTTAATACAGGTAGGAGATCTCATTAAGTCACTGAGTTGCTTAGGCTGGGCTCAAACTTAACAATCCTCTGGCCTCAGCCTCTCAGAGTGCTGGGATTACAGGCTTGTGCCATCAGGCCCAGCTAATATACTAGGATTTTTAAAAAAAAAAAAGTTATGGATCAGTGGCGCCGGGGACTTTGTATCTGAGCCTCAGAGTTGAATTCTTGTAGTGGGCTCCAGTGGTTGGAGCGGATGCTGCTCACGTGCTGGGTGCCCGTTGCCTCATGATTGCCACAGGAATGATACCTGCGTGTGTTCCAGAAGTCATCGGGGCAGGGCAGCATGCTCACATGTGCTTATGTTTTAAGCTCTGCCAGTTTGGGGGGTGGGTGTGGCTCCTTAGCAGAGGTGCACTCAGCAGGTGGGAGGCCCTGGATTCAGCACCCCTACTCAGGATTCTTTTCTGACACGACAGAGAGTAGTAAGTGTGACCCACATGAAAGCCAAGAGGTTCCTGAGACCTGCGTATGTGAGCACGCCGCATCAGAGATGGGGAAGGAGCTCCCAGGCGCTCTGCTGGCTTGCCCTGCCCAGCTGTGCCTTTTGCCTGCTGGAGACCCAGGAGGGCTCTTTGCAGTCACAGCGGCCCAGGCACTGCCCTCGAGGGACCTTGGTGACCTGTGGTGTCTGCATGGCCTTTGCTGGGAAGCCAGCCACCTTCTCTGGTAGCTCAATCGAAGAAGAATGCAAGAGCTCCCTGGGCTGGTTTTCAGTTCTGCTGAAACCTGCATGTCTGTTTGTCCTTTAGTGTCCCCAAGGTAGCAAAGTTGCTTTCCTCCCTTGGTGCAAGGTCTTGAGCTCAAGCAGGATTGTGTGCGCGCCGAGATCAGGGACCACAGGAACTGGGCAGGGACACGGGAGAGGCAGGTTCCATTCAGCAGGTGGGTGAGCCGACACTTAGGAACTGAGTGTTGGGTCCCTTCGAGCCAGGGAGAGACGGGAATCAGAAGGAGGCTTTCTTGGGAAGAAAATGAAGTCAACTTTGAGGGAGAGAGAGAGAAGGAACTCGGAGGTGGAAGAGTTCCTGGGGTGAGATGCTGGCTCCAGAGACAGGCGGGCCTGGGGCTCTTAGAGGATTGGGAGTTGCCTGGGTGCTCCTCTTCTAAGCACCCACTGTGTGGCGGTGTGGGGCAAGGATTCTGCCACCTCTACCCTCTGTTTGGAGTCCTTAGGAGCCCCTTGGCCCATTTCAGAGCCTCAGGTGACAGGACTTAGGGCAGTCTTGCCTGAATTTCCAGTAAGGGTTTTTATGCTCCAGAAAGCAGCATTCACAGGCTTGCGTGGTCAGCAAAGTGCTGCCTTGGTGGTTGGTGGCTTTAGTGTGGCTGTGAGCAGCAGCCCCCCACCTTAAAGTGAGTGACCTGAACTCCTGTCGTCACTGCCCTCACTGTACAGTCACCTCAGAAACTTACTTTAAGGTAGAAAGAGGTAGGAGAGAGTCTTCAGATCTTAAGGAAAAATTAAAGAGAACTAACTTGCATTTCCATTCAAATAAAAATAGAGTGTAACTTTTAAATTTTTCTCCCTGCTGTCCCTGTCTCGGTGGAGAGTGGTGTGCAGGGACGTGACGTGAGCGAAGGTCAGGACCTGGTCTAGAGCCAGCCTCGCAGTTAGGCAGATGGTTTTGGGAACCGGGTGTCCCCTCAGAGCGCCCTGGCTTGTCAGCCGGGATCCAAGCTGCTGGCTGTACGGAACTGTTTCCTGGGAATCCTGCAGAATGGTGGTGAGTCCCCAGCCCAGGTCTCAGGTGTGCACGCAGCCCGTGGCCCAGTCTCGATGCCCGTCTAGTCAGAGGCCTTAAGAGCTGTTGTGCACACAGCTTAGAGAAAAAAGTACAATATAAAGGTTTCTAAAGTGTTAAGATAAAAATTACAGCCTTTTTACTAATAGAATTGGAAGACAAAGTCCAGAAATTCAGAGTGTGCCTGGCTTTAGTCTTGGAGGACTGTTTTTACAGTATCTGCTATGATTATTGCCAAAGTTGGCCACATCAGTAAGGGAATTGGGATAAAACTCTGGCTAGCGGTTGCATATTTTCAAAGACTTCATCGTAATCAGGGCAGAAGGCACAGACGTTTCTGCTTTTTTTTTTTTTTCTTTTTTTGGCCTCTGTAGTTTAAGGAACCGTCTAGTGGCTTTGTACCTCAGGCTTTTGTAATGGTTTCTCAGGTGTGCCCTCCAGGGCAGGGCAGTGTGCTGCCCATGATGATGACCTGGCCCCCTAGCCTAGTGGATGGTTGAGAGAGCGCTCAGTTTCTGTTCTTCACTCTCAAGCAGAAAAATAAAATTGTAAGACAAAGTCCAGAAGTTCCGAGTGTACCTGTTGCCTTTAACAAGTAACTAGCTCTTCCCTTTGGCTAAGGGTGAGCAGTTAGTGCAGGGCGCCCCCGTGCCATGCCACGTGTCTGTGTGTGCTGCGTGATAAACTCTTGAGTGAGTGACCGCTGAAGTGTTTGGTTTGTGTACAGCTCTGCTGGGTATGCTCAGTAAGCAGTTTACAAAAAATGTACTTCTCATACCAGGAGGTGACTAACGTAGAATCCTCACTCTTTTATGAGCTCTTTGGCTGTTGCAGTCTTCAGGTCCATGTTTCTCCCGGCCCGAACTCAGCTCTCGGTCTTGTCTTTCTCCTTAGGTCCTACAGCTCTGTTGGCTCATGAAGTAGGTTTTGGAAGCAAGGTCACAACACACCCGCTTGCTAAAGACAAAATGATGAATGGAAGTAAGTATGCGTGTGTTCTGACGCTCAGAAAGCCCTTCTCTGGAAGCTGCCGTCCGGCCTGGCTCTGCTGTGATGTGCAGGGTTCTGTGGTCGCCCGGTGGTGGGGCTGCCTGTGCCCATGTCTTGCTGTAGCTGGCGCACACCTGGCTGAAAGGCAGTTGCACAGTGCCTGGGTACAGGGTACCCTGTCCTGTCTCCCTAAGGTTCCCACATGGAAAGTGGTTCTGAAGTGCCAGGTTAAGCAGTGTTCTTCCCAGATGCTCTGCCAGCAGCCTGGGGTGATGTTTAAGCCCTGACAGCAGTTTCAGAAGGTGCCCCTTTCCCCGCAGTCCAGAGAGAAGGAACACGCTTTCCCGTTCAGGGATTGCTACGGTCCGCCTGCTTCCACGACGTGTGTCATAAATGACAGCTGGGAGCATCATATTTCATTGACCTGTCTTTAGAAGAGCAGTGTTTGCTCGTGGTGAAGCACATCGACAGGGCAGGAGGCGTGAGGTGGCCTGCCCACCGCCTGCGCTTCTCGGAGGCAGTGCTGGCGGTGTGGCTCAGTAAACTTCCAGAACTTGCCCTGTGCTTGGCTTCTTTTGCCCTTGATGTTTGTACTCAAAAGAGATCTGGACACAAGGTTTAAGCAGATGTGGTGGATGCATAAACTCTTAGAAAATGTATTACTTTAAGGGATACATTGCCAAGGTGCCAAGAATGCCCCACAGAATCCTCCCTCGCTTCACACACACTCAGGCCATCGCTCTTGCCACTTGGTGAAGCAGGTCTGAAAGTCCTCTTGCCTTTTGGTCTCACACTGTAGCCCAGATGGACCTTGGGCTCATGGCAGCCCTGCTGCAGGCATGCACCGCCACGCCCAGCTTAAGTGGTGCTGGGGAATCGAACAGGGGTAATTAGTGCTTGACTTAGGCTGGCTAGGCAAGTGCTTTAACCGCTAAGCCATTCCTCTAGCCCTTGAAGGCCTCTTTCCTGAGTGTCTTTATTATTGCTGTTGTGGCTTCCTTGATGTCCTGAATCAATTGAAAACATTCCCCTTTCATGGTCATTTTGACTTTGGGGAAGAGCCAGGTGTCACGTGGGGTCAGGTGGTGAATCAGGTGGATGAGACACCTTGTCTTGTTACGAGGCTGCTCCTCCACCAGATGGCACTTGGTAGCAACATTTACCATATTTTTTAATCACATCTCTTAAAGTGTTCAGAAAAGAGGACTTCTGAACTGCGCCAGAAGGTGGCCAGCACGATGGGATGAGTGTTTGGAGTCCAGGGGAGGATGTTCAGGGCATTCATGGCAATGTGGCTTTTGTTGTACTACTATTTTTTTTGTAATACATTTTTAAGAAGTAGCTAATCACTGCGTGTATTGATCCCACTGTGTGTATTGTTGTGTGGCTTTTACTGTTTTTGCAAAGGGCTCTTGCCATTTTCCCCAGGCTGTACGGACCTGCTGGGCTGAAGCGACCCTCCTGCCTCAGCCTCCTGGGTAGCTGGGGTGACCTGCATGTGAATGGTGCTGGCGCAGCTTGCTGCTTTCATGTTGTCCCTGGCTGTTTGTGCAGCATGTAGCTTTGCTTTGTCTGTTCCCTGGGGATGAACGCGTAGGTAGTTTTCTGCTTTGGGCCACGGGGGACGTGCAGATGTCTCTGAGCACTGTGGAGCTCCCGGTCAAAACAAAATAGTGCATTTGCATTATCTTTTTTTAGTTTATAACTTCATTGTGCTAGGAGCTCAGTGCAGAGGCCGCCTTCCTAGGCCCCATCCGCAAGTAGCACCGCTGCCTAGCGCTGCTGTCTGCTGGCTTGGCACCGTCCTGTCTGCAGCAGAGAGCAAGCAGCTGCTGCCGGCCGACCTGGGATTTGAACCTGGGCATGCTGTACTCAGGGATTGCCAGCGTTTTTAGAGGGCCAGGGGCAGGTGTTCCAGGCTTTCTGGGATTTAGGTCTATGTGGCAACTACACAGCTCTTGTAACTCCACCATAGCTACAGATGGTGTGTAAACAAATAGGGGTGGGTGGCTTTGTGCCAATAAAACTTTATAAAAGCAAGCAGCAGCCTTTAGTTGCTAATACCTCTGTCCCTCGATGAACACCCCCCCCCCCCAAAGTCTTACACTGCTTTGAACGTGAGCTATAAAGTAATGTGAGTTTACCCTACGTTCATAAATCCGGGTTGGCTTTTATGTTTTTCCCTTGCCTCGCTGTTCTCCATCAGTGCCACTAGGTGGGGCTGTTGACAAGTGTAACCCTCCTCCTAGGTGAGATTTTTTTTTTTTTTCCCCCAGACTGATAAAACCTCTGTAGCCAGGTTAAGCCCTGCCGGTGATATTTGACCCACAGAGATGCTGCCAGGTGAACCTTTCCTGGCTGGGCCTCCTGTGCCGGGTCCAGGCTGGGTTTCTAGTTGAGCATTGGAAAGTGTCCCAACTGGTTTAGCCACCAGGAGGCGGGTTACATTGCGAGAACCTCTTGCCTATGAGGCGGGAGCCTGCCTTTCTCTGCAGTGGGTGGATGGCGCGTCCCGGCACACTGGATGTTCCAGAGCGGATTGGTTTTGTTGAGAGTAGTGTCCTGGGAACGCATGAGTGGTAACACAAGCCTGTGGTTTCCGGGGCGCTGGGTGCTGTGGGAGCTTGTGGCTTCTGCTTTGAGGGGAAACCCTAGGTGGGTTTGCTGTGTCTTCCCTAAACAGTGTCTTCTGTACTGGGTTCTGGGCCAGTGTCAGTCACCCTGTCAGTCCCAGTGTCCCCGTGTCCCCAGGTAGCATCCATGCTGAGCAGGGCGTGGGCCTGCGTGTCCCATGCCACCCACAGTGTGTGATGCGTCAGGCTCTTCCCAGAAGACCCTGGTCTACTTTAGCCCCTCCCTGCTATGGTGGCCTTGGTGGGATCACCATGTCATCCAGGACAGACAGTTGGGAATCGTGCCCGGTACCTCCTGGTGTCTAGCTCCTTCTCCAGGTTCTGAACACTTGGTCCCCGAGATCCATCCATGCCTTCATCCCCTGCTTGCCACTGTCACTAGCAAGGCCACCCCTAGGCCCCACCTGGACAAAGTTCTTTCCCTCTGTCTGCTGGAGGCCAGTCTCCAGGGCCCTTTTGTACCAGGAATGGGGTTCAGGGTGCCCTCTGGGTGCTAAGAGAAGCTGATGGGCTCCATGAAGGTGTGGATCTGCCTGCCATCATTCGGCAGGGTGGCCATAGCCAGAGACTGTCACTGAAGGGTCACACGCTCCTTTCATACACAGGGGACACCTGTGTCACAGGTGGGGATAGAGGTGGTCCTATACTCCGGAGAGTAGCTGATTCCCTAGGCAGACATGAATTCTGTGTGGCGCCTGGGACTTGTTTTGGGAGGAAACATCCGTGGTGGGCAGAGGGCCAGGTAGGGCAAGGGGTTCGGGTCATCCAGGTGCCTGGTGACTGCTATGCCGGGAAGTTGCTGGAGGCCTGTAGGTGGGCCCTGGTGAGTTGTCATCTGATAGCCAACTGGGGTCCCAGGGGAGGAGCACCCCACCGTATGTGTGGCTTCAGCTTTCTCTGTCCTCAGCCTGTGCCTGGGGTCCTGGGTGTCTCTGGGGGACCAACAGCGTGCACCCTGTTGTCTCCTTTCTTATCCAGCTTCGACAGGCTGGTGGTCTACACATGTTGTGAAGGAGGCCCCAGGAGAGTGGGCACCTCTCCCACACCCCTACCCCCCATAACTAGCTGATAGTGTCCCCGCAGTGGGTGAATAGAGCCGGTGTTGAGCCTCCAGAAGTGTGGCGCACCAGTGAGCGGCTTTTGTGGCCACCTACAGTGTTAAGGGCAATTGGAGTTTTTAATTAATTTTGGTGGAACCAGTAGCTGTGACCTGGGACCGACAGGTGCTCTTGACAGGGACTGGTCGTAGTCTGGTGTAGCCCCCTAGCATGTCACTTTTCCTGTCCCCGCCTCACAGATCATTACAGCTACTCGGAGAGCCGTGTGGAGAGGGACGGCCAGGTCCTCACCAGCCGCGGGCCAGGGACCAGCTTTGAGTTCGCGCTGGCCATTGTGGAGGCGCTCAGCGGCAAGGAGGTAGCCGACCAGGTGAAGGCACCGCTTGTGCTCAGAGACTAGCATGGCTGAGGTGGGAGCCCTGTCCCTCGGCCGAGCCGCTTCGGTCCCGGTGCCTGTAGTTGCGAAGTAGCCGCTGTGGGGAGCGGTCGACCCCCAGAGGTCTGTACATTTCGGAACCCAGCTGTAGAATAAACAGGGCGGTCTGCAGGCCGCCCCAGCTGCTGCCTCTGTGTCTCGTCTGGAACCGGGTTTGTTATTGGCTTCCTTTGTAGCTGGTAACCTCTGAGGAGCTCCGGCTGAGAGGACAGGACTCTGCCCCACCGCGGTGAGGAGCGGCCGTGCAGTGCTGGCCGGGCCCTGGCTCTGGGCATTCTTTCACTTTTAATGTTGTGCTTTTAGTGTGCCGTTCGGAAGCACCATGGAGCCAGGCCTCGTGGCGCGGGCCTGTCATCTCAGCCCTCTGGGAGGCTGAGTCAGGAGGGTCCCAAGTTTGGGCCCAGCCTGGGACCAGTGTAGGTTAGAGAACAAGACCGTGTGTCCAAAAAAAAAAAAAAAAAAAAAAAAAGGGCGACCTAAGCAGTGAAGACTGTTTTCTGCCTATAGTTAGACAAGTGTCCCCCTCCTCCAGTAGTGGCCTCAGGGAAAATGTGAAGATACTGAGTGAGAAGGAGGCAGGTGTCTTAAGAGCAGTTAGGCAGAGGAGGCAGGAAGTGCAAAGGCCCCGAGGCAGGAGCTGCTTGGGTTGTAGAAGAGCAGGAAGGGTCAGGGTAGGGGAAACCGGGCAGAGGATATCCCCAGGACCCTAGGATTGGTTCAGAGAGCTTGCAGGCCCTGGAGGGATACAGAGCCTGGGTCTGATGGCAGTGGAGGGTGTGCAGAGGGATGTCAGGGTCAACCTTGCGTTTCTGACGTAATCCCAGAGCCACAGGAAGACTGCATTTCTGCCCTAGGAAAAGCAAGGGGATGAATTCAGGCCTCGGATGGATGGGTCTGCAAGTGCACATGCAGTAAGGAAGGGAAGCCAGGAGACCTGTCATTGTCCCCCCACCATTCTTATTAATATGTATGCGATACATAATGTTGAAGATGAAATGGAGTGTTTACGCATCGGTGTGTCACGTCAGCTTTATAGTTCCTTCCCATCTTGGGCCTCCCACGCCTTACCCATTCCCAGTAGTAACCCACTGTCACACCCATTTGGTTCTCTACAATGCCTGTATTCTGGGGTTCCCAAATCAGAAACCATGCGATATTTAACATTTTTATCTTACGTGTCACATTCTTGATGGTCACACATATGCTGTTGAGGAAATAATTTTCTCTCAATAGCAAACATGTGCGGACTCCCAAGGCCTGCAGGATGTTGCGCGCAGCCCCTGGCTGCCTGCATCTGCAGGAAGGGCGATCCCAGGGAGATTAGTGGCAGCTGCACCTGCCCTCAGGCGGCAGGAGAATGCGGCTTTGATGTCTCTGTGGTGGAAGAGGTCTCTGAGAAATTGGGGGAAGTAGACTTTGTGGCTTCTCCCAAGTGCTGGGGCAGGGCTTCTGGGAATCTGCCTCATCAAACCTCAGGTCTTGCTGGCCATCCTGGGAAATTGCACCTGGCTAAAAGCTTCCACGCCCTGTGTGCCTGCAGCTGTCCTGGCCTGGACACACCTGCCCTTCCCTGAGGGGGTGCTGCCTGTGCTTGAAAAGGCATGACCTTCAACACCCAAAACTGGGGGAGGCTGAGGCAGGAGAATTCCAGGTTCAAGCCCAGCCTGGGCAACTTAGCCAGACCTTGTCTCAAAATCAAAAATAAAGCTGTGTATGGTGGCACACGCCTGTAATCCTAGCATTCGGGAGGCTGAGGCAGGGGAATTGCCGTGAGTTTGAGGCCATCTGGGCTCCATGGTGACTTCAAGACCAGCCTGGATGGACTACAGAGCGAGACCCTGTCTCAAATGAATACATATGTACATATATACAAATATACATACATACATACATACATACATACATACATAAAACAAAAAATTTAAAAACAGACTGAGGACGTAACTCAGTGCAATAACCACCAGGTTAATCTTCAGTACCACAAAAAAAAGAAAGAAAGAAAAGCAAACCAGCGTGGAGCTGGGACCTAGGGGTGTGGCTCTGTGGCAGGCCCTCTCCTGCAGTGACCCCCAACTCACAGTTTGCCCCCTTTCTTCCGTGCTTTTTACTTTTTGGTGAAAGTTGATTGCCTGGAGACAGGAGCTGCCCCTTGGCGAGGTAGGGCCTGCCCACTGCGCCACGGAGCTGGGAAGGGGAGGGTCTAGGAAGCTGGTCCCTCACCTAGGGCTGAGCCTTTACCAAAACGGGAAAATTCTTGCAGGATGAGTAGCCCTGGGACCAGGTGACCAGCTGCTCCTGTGGAGGGGCCTTTGTGTCCTACCTGTGGCAGTGCACAGCAGGGGCTGGGCTCCCCCCTCCCCCTCCCCGCCAGGTTGGCTTCCCTCTCAGGATTTGTGGTGGCTTTTTCACACTTCACACTGAGGGCTCTTGCAGTGCCCTGCGGTCTGCCCCTTGCTGCTCACATTGGGGGGGGGGGGGGGGGGCGTTGTCCTCTGCCTCCTGTGGAGTTGCATTTGTTAGCTGTGTCCTTCAACTCTGCTCCATGATCTTTAGTACAAGTCTTTTGAGAGGTCAAGAGCCTGTCTGTCCTGTGCCATAGGACTGTCATAAGAAGCACAGGCGGCAGGGAAGTGGAACATGGTGTGCGCAGCCACCTGGTGTCCTGGAATTGGAGGTGCGCTCTGTCTGCTGGGAAGCTGCGTCCCCGCTGAATGGGGAGGACCTGGGTTCTCCTGGAGTGAGTTCTGCAGGATCAGCAGGCAGGGTTAGAGGGCACGGTTCCCCGCCTACCTGCCTCAGGGCCAGTAGCCAGTCAGGCGGATCCCACATCGGCCCTCATTCAGCCTTTGCTGTCCCGTGTGCGTTTGCACAGTGGATCTGTCCCAGAGGGAGCCCCTTGGGTCCAAGGGGCTGCTCTCAGAAGTGGCCCTGGCCCAGCTGTAGTCCCAGCCCTGAGGCTTCCTGGCCACTGCTGAGCAAAGGGAGGCTGCCACCCTTGTCACCCCCGCCACCTTCACCCCGACTCTCGTGACCACCACCCCATCCCCCTTTGCTGTCATGGTTGCCATCACCGCCCCCTTCACCCCTATTGCATCGTCTTCCCTCCTGCCACTCTCGGGCTGTTTCAGGTCCCAGCCAGGTACCGGGCTGGCCGGATCACAGATGAGATGCTGTCGTCCCCCAGGGCCGCAGGCATCCCAGCTGCTTCCCAAAGCGCCTTCATCAGGCCTTGAGTCTTCTGCGTGTTGGCACTTGCATGGCCCTGTGTTTTGTCCCCAGCACCACTAAATAAATAAAAGTCATGTTAGAGTGGAAAGTTCATTGTCTTAAAAAAAAAAATCACAGCTGCGGAGCCCCCGCAGACCCAGATCTGGGGCCGCAGTGTGACGGCTGTGGGCTGGATCGGAGGCTGCTCCATGGGATCCTTGCCTTTGCTCTGGTGCTTTGCTTTAAGGCAGTGTGGTAAGTGGCCCAGGTCTGGGAGCTAGAGGTGTGGTTCAGCAGTTGGGGTGCTTGCCTAGTCAGGGCAAGGCCTCCAGTTCAATTCCCCAGCACCGCCGAAGCCAGCTGTGGTGGCTTCTGCAGTCTGATCCTAGCACTTGGGAGGCTGAGGCAGGAGGATTGCCAGCCTGAGCTGTATAGTGAGTTTTAAGACCTGCCTGGACTATAGACTTAGACCCTGTTCCCCATCCCCCCAAAACAAGGCAGGTCTGTAATCCCAGCACTTTGGGAGGCTGAGGTAGGAGGATCTATCTGCGCGTTAGAGCCCAGCCTGGGTGACTCAGCAAGACCCAGTCTCAAAAACCAGGAGTGAGCTGGGCCCCTAGCTCAGGATGAAGGCTCTGGGCTCCATCCTTGACACCACAGTAAATTCAATGAGTGAGGGCCACGCAGAGATTAGTAGCATGCCGTAAGAACATGGCTCGACCTCCACTTTGCCAGGGAGAATATTGCTTCACGAAGTTTACTGGCAAGAAAGCTGTATTTTGTTTCTCATCACAGATGGAATGTGGCCTGGTGTCTGTCCTGCCTCAGGTCTGTCCCGATGCCGCCCCTTGTGTTGGGTGGAGACCTGGAGCCTGCAGCCTAGCTTGATGTTCAGTTAGGCCTACTGACTTCTCTGCTGTGCTGCCAGGCGACTGGCCCTGGGGACAAAGGGGGGATGGAGCGGGGGCCAGGAGGGAGCCTGGGCCCTACGGCTCCAGGCTTTGGGCAGTAAATCATCACGCCACTAAAACAAAAAGCTCACAGGCAAGGGTGAGGCCCGTCTCTGTCCTAATACTTGGTTACGCCGGCACATGCTTACCCAGGAGGGACAGCCGCTCCGTGGGCTTACGACAGAGCCAATTATCCCGGATGGCAGGTAATACTCTGTCATTAGCCCATGAGGCATAGCACAGTGACACCTGGGTCTTAAAACGCTTTTAAGAAAATGTAATTATACAACAAATACGTCAATACCTGCTTGTTGGAAGATTCAGCCGAGACTTGACTACGTGAAGCCAAGGTGGACCGTCCCCCCTGCACCCTTCCCAGCCCCCCTGCTCCTCGGGAAGCCCACAGCAGCGGGGTCCCTCTCCCCCTCAGTTGCCTGGAATCTTACCAACTGTAAAGACACTGACCCGCCCCCACCCAGGCTATATTGTTCTCCTACATTATAGTTTCAGAAGTTCTTTAAAAACAAACAGATAATGGGGGCCATTGTATACATTGTTCTGCAGATGGGATTTTTTTCAACTTAGTTTGCCTTGGACACCAGCCCAGGTCAGGTCCACTTTGTTTGTGTGAAGTTGAGTAGGATTCCGCAGCACAGCTGGGTTGCGGCTTATTTAACTGTTTCTTCTCTAATGGGTCCCTGTGCACCCTTACTCCTGTTAAGTGAGCAGGCCTGGTTGTAGCGTGCTCCTGTGGTCTGAGCTGCTTGGGAGACAGTGGGATTACTCAAATCACAGCCGAGGCTGGGGGCAATGTAGCAAGACCCTGTCTCTTAAAAAAAACATGCAAGGCTCTGGGTTCAAGCACTGTAACAGAAAAAAGGTATATGAATTCATTGTTTTTTTTATTATGGCAATTAAAAAATTATCCTAAACCTTTTTTTTTCGGGGAGACAGACTCTCACTCTGTAGCCCAGCAATCCTCCTGCCTCAGCCTCCTAAACACTGGGATTGCAAGCATATGCTACCTTGCCACCTCATCACCCTAACCATTTAAAAAGTGTCCAGTTCAGAGTGAATGCTAAGCCCCGGTGTGCGTCGCTGCTGCCCAGCTCCGCAGCCCCCTTCCCGTGTGACCCTGGAGGCTGTGCCCACTGAATGCCCCTCCCTCGTTCCACTGCCCCCCTCCACTCCCCAGCCCTGGGCAAGCACCATTCTCTGTGGTCCCTTTTTTTGGGTCTTACTCTGCAGTCTAGGCTGGCCTCAAACTCCCGGCAGTCCTCCTGAGTGCTGGAATTACAAGATGTGTGCCGCCACGCCCAGCTATTTTTGATACGGTTCTGGGAAACCAAGGCCTTGTGTATGTTGGGCAAGCGTTGTGACAGCTGAGCTGCGCCCCCAGCCCTTCTCTGACTTTGACTGTGCTGCATACTTTCTGTAAGTGGGATGGCGTAGTATGTGTCTGTCTGTCACCAGCTTGTGTGACTTAGCATGACATCCTCAGGAGCCATGTTGTTTATGTCCTGTGGGGTCTCCTTTCTCCTAGAGGCTGAATGATACTGTCCTCCCTACAGACCACACACACTTTGCCTAGTGAGGTCATGAGCATGTTTCTTTTTTTTTGAGACAGGGTCTCGCTCTGTAGTCTAGGCTGGTCCTGAACTCACTGTGGAGCCCAGGCTGGCCTCAAACTGACAGCAATCCTCCTGCATCAGTCTCCCGGGTGCTGGGATCACAGGTGTGCGCCACAACACCCAGCTTTATGTGGTGCTGGGGAACTGAACTCAGGGCCTTGCACTTACAAGGCGAGTACATTAACTGCTGTGCCATTCCTCCAGCCCCACCAGTCTGGCTTTGAACACACTGCCATCCTCCTGCCTCAGTCTCCCGAGTGCTAGGATGACAGGCATGTGCCACCATGCTCAGCTTATATTTTGCTGGAGAATTGAACCCAGAACCTTGGCACTTGCTAGGCAAGTGATGTATCCACTTAGCTACACCCCCAGACCAAGAAGAAGTTGTTTCACAACCAGTTTCTGCACACATCTTTGGGGACATTCTTAGCAAAGTCTCTGAATCCAAGAACAAGTCCACTTGAATGTTCACAGTGGGGCCAGGCTGCCCCTCAGAGCTCAGGGAGACCAGGGAGACGATTCTTATCAGGCTCTTTGCAATTAAAAGTCATTGTTGGGAAGTAGCTTCCCCGCAGAGATGTGAGGAAAATGTGGTCACGCCGCTGGCAGGACCGCGTGTCCCCCCAGAGCTGGCACCCAGGGGAGCCCACCTTCATGAACTCACCACATCCTTTGGGCTGCTGGGGAACGTTTGCCAGGTTCTGGTTTTCTGAACATGGCTCCTGGGTATGTGCCCACACCACTTTTCCGGGGTGAATACCTTCTTGTGGACCCTTGTGGTGTGGCCTCTGGACCCCTGTGGCACAGTAGGGGAGTCTTTGGATCCCTTCTTAAATCAATATTTTTAAAATGTAACATAAAATATATAGAATGGTGAAGGAGACACATGGTTTTGGGTTAGAGTTCTCCAGGCCTAAGTTCAGAATCTTGCTGCCTCTTCTCTTGGTGGAGGTGATGGCCGGCGAGTCTCAGCCTCAGGTTGTGTGGGGATGGTTGGAGACTGCCCATCACGTCTTGCCATCCGACTGTGTGATTGCATTGACTCTTCAGAGCAATTTGAAAATGAATGTATTTCTCACACATTATCCCATCCAAGAACATAGTATACTTTCCATTCATATATGGTGTGTTGTTGTTTTTCTTTTTCTTTTTTTTTCTTTTTAGTACTAAAGATTAAACCCAGGGACGCTCTTTCACTGAGCTACATTCCCCTACCCATTTTTACTTTTGGTTTTGAGACAGAGACTCATTCAGTTGCCAGGTTGCCCAGGCTGGGCTCAGACGTGCACTCTTCTGCCTCATCCTCCTGGAGTGCTGGGAGTACAGATGGGCCTGTGTTGCCAGGCCTGGTGTTTTTGTTTTTGTTTTTGTTTTGTTTTGTTTTGTTTTGGCAGGGTCTCACCAAGTTGTCCAGGCAGGTTGTGAACTTGGGATACTAGAGCCTCAGCCTCCCAAGTAGCTGGGAGCACAGGCTCCCCTGCATTCCCAATTCCGGGAAGTTAAACCTGGGTCCTGGTGTGTGGCTGTATGTACCGCGCCACTGAACTACCCCCCCAGCCCTGTATTTGTAAACGTATCTGATGAACCACGCTTATATGAGACAAACCCAACTGGAGCATGTCTTATCTTCAGCTTCTGTTTGGGATGAGGTACGGTTTTCCTTGGACAGTGTGATGGCAGGGTTATTGCTGAAGTCAGGTGCCGTGGTTTTGGAGGACACGTGTCTTTTCTGCAGAGCTGGAAGTAGCGCTTCTCGGCCTTCTGGCCAAGATCAAGTGCCCGCAGAGCTGGAAATTTCTGTTATTCGCTGCTAAATAGAAGTTGCCTCTAAATCCTGGCATGGTGTTCTGTGGTAAGCTCTTTTCCCCCTTTGTGTGAATTTCAGTTCATATAGCATAAGATTAACCATTTGAAAGCAAGCAGCTCAGTAGTGTTTAACACCTGTCGCCTCTGTCTGGCTCTGAAGCATTTTCATCTCCCAAAGGAGACCCTGTACTCAGTAGTCACAGCCCATCCCTCCCGCCGCCACCCTGGTGGCCTCTGTCCTGAACCCCTTCTCTATGGATTCTCCAGGGTGGCGATTCCATCTAAGGAGAATGGTGCAGCACACACTTGGCATCTGCTGTCTTTCGTAATACCCATTATTGTAGTAGCATATGGTAGTATCTCACCCCTTTTTAAGGCCAACTAATATTCCTTGGTATATGCGGACCCCTGCTCTCGGACCTTTGCTGTCTGTACTAGGGGGTAGAATTGCTGGGTCCCGTGTAGTTCCGTGTGTCAGGACCCAGCATTCAAATTCCTGGCACGTATTAGGAGCACTTAGTTCTTGAAATGGTTTCTGTGAACTGAATTTTTTTCTAGGATGTTATCATCTACCTGAAGTTTCCAAATTTATCAACATAAACTTCTTTATAATCTCTTGAGGGTGTTGCTGGCTTTGGCGGCATCTGCATTGTGACCGTTTTCGTTCTTGTTCCTTGCGTTTGTTCACTTTTAAACCAGTGAACTTCTAGTTTTGATGATCCTTTTTCAGATGTTGTTTTTTTCTTTGTGTGTAGTATTGGAGATCAAGCCCAAGCGCACTCTACCACTGAACTATCTCCCCAAACCTTTTTATTTTTACTTTATTTTAATTTGGGAGTGAGGGAGGACACCCTGTTTGGGAGATAAGGACAGAGTGGTAAAAGCTCCCACTAACCTGGCGGACTCCAAAAGGGGTTTTCCCCCAGCCCTTTTTTGAGGCAGGATCTCACTGAGTTACCCAGGCTGGCGTGGAGTTTGTGCTCTTTCTGCCTCGGTCTCCTAAGGAGCTGGGTATTATGCTTTAGATCTAACGTGTCCCTCAGAAGTCTCAGATCGGGGCTGGAAGCACAGGTTGGTGGTAGTAGCACATGCCTGGCAAATGTGCAGCCCTGGCTTTGACTCCCCAGCACCACATAGGCTGGGCATGGTGGCACGTGACACACTTGTAGAAAATAAATGAATAAAAAGAACATAAAGCCTGTACCGCAGGGTCCGACTGCATTTTTTAAAATGTCTCAAGTGTTTGGATGTGGGACCTGGTTGGAAGAGGCAGGTCTTGGTGGATGTGACCTGAGGGCGTGTTCCTGTCCTCACGCCTTCCGTCTCTCTCTGCTTCTTGGCTGCCATGAGATGAGTTCTTCTCTACCACACCCTTCCACCATGCTGTTTCTGCCTTGAAGCCTTCACCCATAGACTGAACCCAGTAAAATCGTAAGCCAAATAAACCTCACCTTCTCTGCACTGTGAGCCTTATTAGGTATTATATCCCCGTGACAGGAATGCTGTTTAACCCCCGAAGTTACAGGTGTGCACTACCACACGTAGAGGCGCCTAATTTCTAGAGTTGGGTGCTTGGTTCATTAATTTTGAGATTTTCTTTCCTAATGTAACAGTCGTGGCCATACACTTTACATCGGTGTCAATTTATGTGAGCATTCTGGTTACTTTCAGGTGTGTGCATTTTTCTTCACTTTATGTAGTTATTTTTGTTACTGATGTCTGACTCAGTTGCAGTGTTGTCAGAGAACTTGGCTCCTGTGGTACCAGTCTTTGCAGCTGGTTGAGCCTGAGCAGTCTGTCGGCGTTAGCACATGTTCTCAGTGTGACTGGGAGGAGGGGTGTTTCCTTAGACCCATCAGAATGGCTCAGTTGACAAAGGCCGAGTCGGGCCAAAGATCAGGAAGCAACCAGACCCCTCAGTGCTATTCATGGGAACGGAATTCGCCACCACCACTGTGCGGCTTCTCAGCAAAAGCTTTCCAAGTGGAACATAAATGCAACGCACCAAACAGGTGTGTGCGTGTGGTCACCAAAACACCATGGCAGGCACGGTCATCGCAGCACCACTTCTGTGTCTACCAAGGAGAAAACCCCAAGAGCCGTCGGTGGGGCAGTGGATACGTACCTGACAGTTTTTTTAAAGATACAGTGAGAATGAAAAGCTATTTCTACATGCAGAGATCTCACAGATATAATCCTAAGCCAGAAGCTGAAAGAACACTGCTGTCTGGTTCTGTTGCTATCTAGAGTTTAAGAATAGGTGAATCAGGGTTGTAGGAATGGCTCAGCGGTTAAAGGGCTTGCCTAGCAAGTGCCAAGTCAAGCACTAAGTACCTGAGTTCAATTCCCCAGCACCACTGAAGCCGGGTGTGATAGCACACACCTGTAATCCCAGCACTTGGGAGGCTGAGGCAGGAGGATTGACCTGAGTCCCAGATCAGCCTGAGCTACAGAGCAAGACCCCTGTCTCAGAAAACAACAACAACAACAAAAACAAAACCAAACAAACAAAAATAAAAACAGGCAAAACAAGTGAACGGCACTGGACAGGATAGTGGTCACTGGGGGTGTGGACTGTAATGGGTTGAAGGTCGAGAGAGGCATCCCGGGGACTGTGAAGTTTGATCCAAGCCCTAGTGAGCATGTGCTCATTCTGTGAAAGTTCATGGAGTCATATGTTTCTGATTTGTGTACTCTCCTCTATATTAGAGTTCCATCAAAAGTTAAACAGAAGAATGTTGATTCCTTGAGTGCTGGGGACGGTGTTAGCTAATGGGTTAAACCCAGCCAGTTGATTCTGCTGGTCAAATCATCTCTCATTTCTATCCCTACTTCTCATAGGCTGTTCTGTTCATTTCTTAGAGAAGTATGTTAAATTTTTCCAGTGTAACAGTGGGACAGGCCCGTCATACCAGCACTCTGGGAGGCCGAGGCAGGAGGATTGCCAATGTGAGCCCAGCCCAGGCAACTTTGTGATTCAGTAAGACCTTGTCTCCAAATCATAACTAAAAAGGTGCCAGGGGATATAGCTGAACGTGAAGACCCTGGGTCTGGTTCAATCCCCAGGACCAAAAATCACAAAACCAAAAATACAAACAAAAACCCCAGCAAGTACGTTGGTTTCTTCTCATAGGCCTTTACATACTCACTCTGCACGTTGAGAGGCCGTGTTATTTTGTGTTCACAAGTTGAAATTGTTGTGTCTTCCACATAAATTTTCTTTTCTTTTTCTCTCGGGGCCGAGAATGAGACTCAGGGCTCCGCTCACGACCACAAAGTCACCCCGAGCCCCTGGATTTCCAGCATCTTGTGGTGGTGGCGTCTTCCTTCCTGTCGGTCCCTTTGGCCTTCCCGCGTGCCTGCTCTTTAGGAAGTTCCCCATCTTCCCTTCGGCTGCAGCTCTTCCCCGGCCCTTCTCTGCGTCTTTGCTTCTCACCGACCTCACACTCGGGAAGCCCCGTCTTGGGACTGAGGGAGGCCCGGCCTGACCTGCTGCGTGCAACTCTGGCTTTCTTCTGCTCCCTTCTGTAGTCTTAGGGCTGCTCCTTGACAGGTGGCGTGGGTTTGTTCCCTCCTGTCTCCACTGGGAGCTTCTTCTTCTTCTTCTTCTTTTTTTTTTTTTTTTTTGTGTTTTGGAGTTTCATTGGAAACCCACAGTTGATGGATCTGTTTTCTTCCTGTCTTTCTCTCATTCTTCTGAAGCTGGGTCTCGCTCTGTAGTCCAGGCTGGTCCTGAGCTCACTGTGGAGTCCAGGATGGCCTCGAACTCATGACAGTCCTCCTGCCTCAGCCTCTCCAGTGCTGGGATTGCAGGTGTGTGCCACCACACCCAGCTAATCTTTATATGGTGCTAAGGAATCGAACCCAGGGCCTTGCACAGGTGAAGCAAGTGCCTTAACCTCAGAGCTGTGCTCCCACGCCCACTCTTCCTTCTTTCTAACCTGTCACCATTTGTTGGGTTGAGCCTTGGTCTGTGCCACGGTTCTAGAAAACTCTTGTCTGTTGTCTTCAAATACTGCTTGGTCTTCATTCATTCCCCTTGGCCTTCCTTTGCTGATAATGTAGCTTATACATCTTTTCATTCAGTTTTTCCATCAGTCCTTTCTTCTGGTTTCCCTTCCCTGCCTTCTTGGGCTGTGTCCTGGGTAAAGCCTTTGGCCCCGTCATCTCATTTATAATTTTTCACTGTCATCTGGCAGCTTGTACACTCGTTAATATAATTTTAACAAGTAGATGAAAACCTCAGGTGTGAGTTTTATTCTTTTTTGGCTGTCCATTTTCCACGCACGTTTAGTCATGCCAGGCACAGTTATTTTACACTCTGTGCTGACCCTTCTCTAGCCCGCAGCCTTTGCAGGTCTGTGCTGGCTGCATCCTGCTGCTCTTATGTACGGAGCTTGGTTCCCAGGGTGGCTGGTGGGTTTTACTTGGCAACTTCTCATTTTTTAAATTTTTCATTCAGCACAGACCTTGTGAGATTTGGGCACAAGTTGAGCTCTCTCAGAGTTTGTATTTGCTTCTAAAGGTCACCTGAGGGCCTGTCATTCAAAAGCGCTGTGTGTGTGTGTGTGTGTGTGTGTGTGTGTGTCTTTCTCTGTCTGTCTGTCTGCCCAGAAAACAGAAACCATTCTAGGAGCTGGGCATGGTGATGTACACCTATAGTCCCAGTAACCTGGGAGGCTGAGACAGGAAGATATAAAAGTTTGAATCCTACTTGGGAGTTCCTGTCTCAAAACAAAAATGGGCTGGGGACATAGCTTTATGCAAAGGCCCTGGATCCTGTCTGCAGTACTGAATCAAAACAAAGATAGCAACAAGGGCTGTGGTGCAGGGAACTGGGTGCTTAACAGACCCTAGGAAACCTGGGGGAGGGGTGAGCAGGTCCCTTGGGGAGAACTGAGTTCGCACACCATCTCCACAGCCTTTTAAGTCTATTTATTTTTTATTTTTTGAGACAGAGCCTCTATAGTCCAGGCTGGTCCTGAACTCACTATGTAACCCAGGCTGGCCTCGGACACACAGCAGTCCTCCTGTTGCAGCCTCCCGAGAGCAGGAATCACAGACTTGTACCACCATGCCTGGCTAATCTTTATGTGGTGCTGGGGAATTGAACTCAAGACCTTGCACATGCTAGGCAAGTGCTCTAACCTCTTAGCTCCACCCCAGCTTCTTCGTAAGCATTAATTCAGGTACTGAAGCTGACCTTAGTGGCCACAACTGCTGCTAGTATTACCGTAACAACTGTATCTGCCCCCAGAGCTGCTGCTGAGGCCCCAAAATGCTGAGTCCAGTTGCCACCACACTGTCCCTTGCACCCGTGTCCCCATGACCTTGCTTGGCAGTAGAAAGGCAGCCTGCACCCACCCCTCTTGCCAGACCTTGCGCGGGTTATGCCGAGTGTCCTGGCTGCAGAAAATTCTCAGAATCAGCTTCATTTGGCAGCCTTCACCAAACAGGACTCGGAAGGAAACTGTCCTGCTGGTGGTAGCCACATGCCAGCGTAGGAGGCTGTGTGCCATGGCTCTGTTCCGCATGGCCTACCCTCAGCATTTGCCTGTGGGGTCTTCCTGTCCTCTTATCTCCAGCCATCGAGAGTTTTCACTGGCTGCCTCTCTCTCCTCTACCTTTGCCATAGAAGTTCGCGGGACCATCCTCAGCACGTGTGTATTAGTTTGGGTTCTTTCCAAAGGCAGAATTTACAGAAATTATAACAAAAAGGAGCTATTTGAAGGCTTACAAATCTGATAACGATAGTCCAAGATGGCGGCCTGCACGTGCGAGAGCTGGAGTGTCGGATGGCTGCTCACCCGCAGAATAGAACATCCATCTGGGACTGCGGGATGGTGAGTCTGCTGCCGATCTCGGTTGTTCAGAGAACATTGGTGAAGACTGGAGCCTGAAGATCAGCGACAGGCAGTCAGGTGCAAGTCGAGACTGGAGCGAATCGGTGCGGACGATCTGCGGCGTGTAGCAAGTTGGCGCCCGTAGACAACTGCGAAGGCGAGAGCTTTCCCAAAGGAAGAAGCTGTAACAATCTTTTTCTTCCTTCCTTTTATACCCTTGGAGTTCCAGTTGACCCTCCCACTTCTGGATGGGTGCTCTTCCCTCATTGGCTGGCCCACAAGTCACTCACACTCTCATCCAGGCTGGTTCTCAATTCCCAATCCAGGCGTGGTTCCTGATGGCCTCAAGTTGACATCATCTCTCCAGCAGTCACAGTGTGGTATGCAGAGTCTGTTGGGAACTCTCGGGAGCTTTTTTGCTTTTCCTGAAAATGAGGGCTGTGTGACCGGTGTTGCTGTTTTCCCCTGCCCACCTTACACATGATGTAATGCCTGGATCCTTGGCAGCCATGCTGTGACCGCGAACAGAAAGCCAAGAGGATCGCGACATCCTGTCCTTTCTCTACTGCACCAAGGGCAGCAGCTGTAATTATTTGAGTTCTTAAAGACACGCACTTTAAGCTGCTGCTAATGGATGTTTCTGCTGTTTGTGCTCAAATTGAGAGCCAACCAAGTAGCATATATTTTTACATTTGTCTTTTATAAATAAGAGGTTCTTCCACACATGTCCTGTGCTGGGGATTGAATCCAGGGCCTCTGTGCTGTGCTACATCCCCAGTATTTTTTTTTCTTCTTTTGGTTGAGATAGGTCCTCACTAAGTCACCAGATTGCCCAGGCTGGGCCTTAATGTGTGATTCTCCTGCCTAAGCCTCCCCATGTGGTGGGTGACAGGCCTGTGCCAGGCAGCTCAGCACCTGAGTGTGTTTTTGTTTCCACGTCTCTTTCACCTTGAATTAAACTGGGATCCTAGTTCTCTGATATTCAGTCCTGCACATGACATTCCCTGACTGTAAGTCATAGCAGAGAGGTGGCCCTGCCCATCCTGCCCCAGGACACCCATCTTTCTGCTTCTGGAGTCCGTCTGTCTGGGCTGCTGTTTTGTTACTCGGTTTTCCATTACTGTAACACATATCCTTACTCAGATAAATTCACGTATAAGAGGGTTTATTTGGCTCACAGTTTTGGAGGCTTCACTCCCTGTGGTTTCTGGGCCAAGGGTAAGGCAGCTGAAGGCTGAGCGTGGTGGCGGGGAGTGTCAGGGTGGAGGGGAACATTTACCTCACGGCCAGAATGGGAGCGGGGAGGACAAGACCTAGTCTTGTTGGAGGACATACGCAGTGACCTGAAGGCTACCCGCTATGTCATGAGTCTCAAAGGCTCCACCACCTCGTGAGTGCCAAGCTGGGGACCAAGTCTTGGACACGGGGACTTGGGGGAATAGTTTGGACCCAAACTATAGCAGAGTTTTTTAAACATTCTTTCAGAGAGCAAATCCCAGTGACAAGCTTCCTGAGGTTTCATATGCCTTCAAGTTCATTTGACCAGTCACTTGGTTGAGTACAAGACTTCGGGTTCAAAATCATAAGACTTTAATGATAAGTGCTGTATTTTTTTCCTAGAGCTTTGTGTTTCTGGGGCTCATATAATTTTAACTCATTTGCAGGTAACTTGCTCCTCTTTTTTGGAAGGTTACTTGCTTTGTCCTAGGACCAAATGACACTTAGGACGCAAGGAAGCGAGGACTTAGGAGATGAGCCAAGGCGCGGACTCATGTTCTTGTATCTTTCACTGATCTGGGAAATTTTTCTTACTATGTTCTGGTTCTGTCTCCAGTGCCGCTCTGTTCTCTTTCAGGGTCTTAGCTTTATGCTTTGTGCTCCTTGGCTCTTCTAAGTAACAGCCTGTTCTTGTTTCATGGGTGTAGTATTCCATCTGATGCCTGAGGATTACTTTAACATGTTTGCTTTGTGAAATATTTGCACAAGGGCTAGACTTTATTGGGTTTTGTACATCTCTTAAGATTAATTTCCCCTAAACTCTGGGTGACTTTAAATGTTGTGCTCATCCTTGTGTCTGAAGCTTCCTACTTGCCTGTCTGCGGCTCTGATTATGTGATTTGCTCCAGTAACCACAGCAGAGGAAAGAGGCAGCTGTATAGTGGGGAGGGGCACCCTCCATGGGAGAGGGTCTCTTCCACCTAGGAGGTCCGCATTTGCTGGTCAGGGACCTGCTGTGCCTCGGTCCCAAGCGTTCTGGCTTAGGGCACATGCTCACTGGTTCAGCTCAGCAGAAGGGAAGGGTGAAGGGGCCACCCTTGCAGGCCAGTACCCCAAATGCCTCTGTTGATCTCCCACTCTGCTGCCCAGGGCTCCTCCCGGTTCATTACGGTTTCTCAGAATCCAGAGCTGCCGTCACAGACCTCCTGTAGATGTCTTAACCTGTCTTTTTACTTCGGTTTTATTTTTCCCTCAGACCAGACCCATCTGTTTCCCATCCTCCTCAGCTTCCTGACACTGTGTGGTTGATGGGGCTGGCTTTCCGGAAGGGATTAATCCTTCATTTCCTGTCGTCAGATGTTCCTGGGGAGAGCAGTGGCCCCGTGCAGGCGATGGGTGCAGCCTCCTTTGCTCTGCGCCGTTACATTCCTGGCTGTGGTCTACACATTAGTAGCTCAGCGTCACTTTGTGCGCCTTGCTTAGGTTGAGGGTTGTGCTCACAGGGAACAGACCTGCCAACATTTGGACTCACAACCAGAAGAGGATTAGAAGACACAGCCTTCCGACTTGGCTACTAAACATTTTTTTTTTTTTTTTTTTTGAGACAGGGTCTCGCTGTGTAGTCCAGGCTGGTCCTCAACTTACTATGGAGCCCAGTGTGGTCTCGAATTCACAGCAATTCTCCTGCCTCAGCCTCCGAAGTGTTAGGATTGCAGGCATGCGCCATCACGCCCGATTTATTGGTGCCTGGAAATTGAACTCAGGGCCTTGGCACTTCTAGGCATTCTAATCTCTATGCTGTTCTTCCAGCCCCCAGGATATCAAATTTTAGAGGAAAACTTTTATGTTAAAATTTCCCAGCTCACCCCAGTTGTGGAGAAGCGAGTTGGTAAAAAAAAAAAAAAAAAAAAAAAAAAAATCCAGAAAACATCAATAGACAGTTCTAAATCAGCCCCAGCTGGTGTCAGTGCACACCGATGTATATAACACAGCAGTGTTTTATGTACATCCAAGGGTGTGGCGTTTATGTATGATTCAGAAAGAATAATATGAGTTTGTATAAATGAAAATGGGCATTTGGGTGGGGATTAAGGAGCGAATTGCAGTGCATGCTGGGTGGGTGGTAATCACTCTTTTTGTCTCTGCTGGCTGTTCAGAGAATCTTTGTGAAGATGCAGAGAATCATTGTCTTTTTGTGACTGCCGATGCACAGAATCTTTATGTATACAATTTAAGAAAAAGAAGAGAGAACGTGGATAGCAGTTGCTCGCAGATGAGTACAGTAGTTGCAGAGGAAAGTGGAAATGCACATCCGAGTTGGGTGAAGACCGCGAGCAGGGAGACGCTGGCAAAGCGCGATCTGTTAAAGTCTGGGTTCTTGCAAGAGGAACAACTGAACGGGTTCAGCTGGGAGGGGGAGAGTGTAACTTAAAAAAAAAAAAAAGCAGAACCGGATTTCTGGCTGCTCTCCTCAGACTCCTCCTATGCAGCGAATATTCTTGACAGGATCAACAAATACTGTGTTCCACGGCGTGACAGAGACTTCTTTTTTTATTGTTGTTGTTTAGTTTTGTGCTTGATGTGGGGTTCATACGTCAGGCCCTCCTTCCCTTTTTTTTATGGTACTGAGGATGCAATCTAGGGTCTTTCAGTGGGCTATATCCTCAGCCCTTTAAAATTTTTTTAAATTTTATTTATTTATTTATTTTGCTATTTTTGTTTGTTTTGAGACAGGGTCAGTAGCTCAGGCTGGTCTTGAACTTACTGTGGAGCCCTGGCTGGCCTTGGACTCAGGGCAGTCCTCCTGTCTCAGCCTCCCGAGCACTGGGATTACAGGCGTGCGGCACCACGCCCAGCTTGTGTGGTGCTGAGGAATCCAGCTTAAGTACTCGGTGCTTGATAGGCAAGCCGCTCAGCCATTCCTCCAGCCCTATTTTTTTTGTTTTGAGACAGAATCTTGCTGAGTAGCACAGGCTGGTCTCAGACTTATGACCCTCCTGCCTCAGCCCCCCAGCAGCTGGGATTACGGGCCTGTGCCACCATCTATCTAGCCCGTTCTTCAAACAAGGTCTCTTGGTTCCAAGGTTGGTTCTGGTGACATAAGACTTCATAGTGAAAGCCTCACGCTGTGTGTGGCAAACAGCCAAGTCCGTGCCGACTAGAAGCCGTCCACGCTGTGAGAGGTGTCTGCACACTAGTGGAAGGACCCAGGACACCCCCACGAGAAACGCGAAGGCAGACATACATTGGATGGACAGGAATCGTCACCTGAGATCGCCTGTGTGCCTGGTCGGTTCTGCCTGGACCCAGGGCCAAAAGCAAAGTTGAGATGTAGAAACAAAACCAGCGAGGGCTCGCTGTGCCTGCAGGAAGGTAAAGCTGGGGGGGGGCCAATTTAAGAAAAAATAAGCAAGTGATAAAACGTGCTTTTGTTTCTGGAACGTGGGGACAGTCATGGCAAGGCGACACTCAGACTTGGGGTGGGGGCCTCGTGCTGGCAGCAGCACCCGAGCAGCCCAGGCTTCCCGCGGCGCGGGCCACCCAGGCTCCGCACACGGCAGACCAGACGTGTAATTAGAGGCCGCTGGGCTTGGGTCCCGGCGGTGCGCGGGCAAGTCCGGTCCTGCGTGCGCACCCCTGTGGGCGCTGGCCGGCCAGGCTCCATCGCACACCCCGCTGCAGGCGCTGTCAGCCGGGCTCTGCTCAGCCAGGAACTTTGATCAGTTACGGGGTCGAAACACGGTGTACCAGGACGCTGGTTCATCCAAGAACACAGCCAGGAATTCACAGTACACAAAGTGCAGCTTCCTGCATGCTGTGCCCGAGCCGTACTGCGGCTCAGCTCCGAGAGGGGAGTGTGCGGAGCCGGCAGGCCCGGCCGGGTGAGGCCCTGAAGAGACGTTACCTCGGGAAGGCGGGGCTGCTGCTGCTGCCGCCGCTGCCCTGGGGGCACGGTGCCCTCCGCGCACCGGGACTTCTGCTCCCGTGGAGGGGACAGCTTTTCCGCCCAGGCTGCGTCTGCACGTTGGGGGATGCGGCGATAAGTTGTTCCGGGTTCACGGGCACAGGGTTCCTGGTCAGTGTCAGGAAGCCAGGCTGAGGGCTGACACAGCAGCGTGGGCACGTCCAGCCAATCGCCTGGCAGCCACTCTGCTTCCAGGAGAGGCGCAAACTAGACTGGAAACAGGATGCCTTCCTCCTCCGGGGCCACCTGCTGTCATGCAGCCGAGGAGCAGATAATAGTTACGGGGCTGCTCTGATGAGCACGATGTGCTTAGGTGCAGGAATCCGTACCCGGGTGTGTTTACCTCTCTGAATTCCGGGCAGATAACAGAGCTCCAGGAGCCTGTTGAAACGTGCTGCGGTGGCAGATTCCTGGTGGCTTAGGTAGAGGTGTCTTGGGGTTTGCCGCACTTGGGGGAAGAGATGGAGAGAGCCCCTCCTCTGTGCTGCGCAGTTGGGAACATCACGGGGCGGAAGGGGTGGGGATCACGAGGGTGGTCCCAAGTTCTACTTCTCCCTTCACCCAAAGACAGCCTCAAAACTGCTTTTAAAAGTTGCACGTCTCACGCGCGCAGAGTGCTGAGTGTATTTAGACTTCAGCAAAACTTACTTTCTGAAGGATGAGTGCGCCTCGGAGCTTGAGGACTAGGATGGAGAGGCACACTCTCTCCTCATTTGTGGCACACGTTTCGGGCGACAGTATGGGCAGCCTTAACACCGTGGCTCTCTGGAGGCCTTTAAAGGAAAAAGCACTCCTGATCGCGTGCACATCTGAAGTTTGTCCTAGAGCTAACCCAAATTACGCCTAGGGGAGGCCTGGGCAGGTCAGCGTCAGCAGGCCACAGTTTTATTTTATTGGGTACAGTGAGCATCACATATTTGAACAGGACAACATCTTTTTCTGAGTTTCATTGGCTTTGTACAGAATGCCTAAGAAAATGATGAAGTTGATTTCAGTTTTGAAAAGTAGGACCCAAGCACATCTTTTCTGAAGAGCACTAGGAGGCCAATGTCAATTTCCTGGGTTTGATAATTATATGTTATCCCTGGGGAACTCAGGGTCATGAGTACAGGTGACCTTTGCTATTTTTGAAACTTCTTGTGAGTCTATAATTATTTTAAGATAAAGTTAATAAAAAAAAACCCTATGGCTCGGCCCGCTGGTACAGGTATATAATCAGAGCACTCTGGGAGGCTGAGGCAAGTTGGAGCCCAGCCTGGGCAACTTAGTGAGAAATTGTCTCAAAATGGGTTGGGGTGTAGCAGAGTGCAAAGGCCCTAGGTTCCATTCCCTAAAACTATGAATTATGTGATGAAATTAAGAACTAAAATAGAGGATAGCCTAAATATATTTTGATTCTCAGGCTGGGGGTGTAGCTCATTGGTAGTGAATGCTTAGCATGCATGAAGCTCTGAGTTCAAACACCAGCACCATCACTGCCAGAGTGTGTGTGTGTGTGTGTGTGTGTGTGTGTGTGTGTGTGTGTGTGTGTGTGTTTATTCTTGAACTGGTACACTCATGGATCTGGGATTCTGGTTCTCTTTCTCTTGTAGTCAACTATGAGAAGATTCTGGGCCCCCTCTTTCATTTTTTAAAAGGCAGTGAAGAAATGTCCTCTTGAGGACTGTTCTTCCTTGTCCTAACACAGTTAAAACAGCTCTGAGACTAAGAGAGACATAAGCAGCAGGTAGTATGGCTCCATTAGCTTCTGAAATTTGATAAACATGTGGCCGGGCCATCCTGGAGCCCAGTGGCACAGGGACTGAGCGATCTGTGCACACTTGCGGGGGGCAGGGACTTGTGGAAGAGCCCTTTGACCTTGGTGTCTGTGTCCTGGCAGGAAGGTACCTGACCATCAGCCCCCAAGGCCTGCATGGGGGTAGTGCGGGGTGCTGACCCTGTGTCGCATGTAGTGACGTGAGGCTTATTTAATTCATCAGAAGCTGCGCAGCCGAGACCCCAGCCTCCTTTTCCTAACTTTAGGCCAGTATCTTGTGATGCTTTGGGTCTTTTCACTGGCTCTCGCCTTAGCAACAGCCCAGTGTCAGAGGGGCCGAGCTGACCTGCAACCCAGAGCTCTTTAGAACTTGGCCTCTGGGAGTGCTCGCCGCAGAGTGAGGGCATGGGGCTCTGGGACATTTTAGCAGGGTGCTCTGAGCATGGTAGCTTGGCACATTGGTTTGGGAAGAATTACAAAACAAGTATGTTCCTACAGAATCAACAACAGGGAAGGGAGATGGAGCTAATAAGGGATACGCTTAACCACAAGACAGTAAGGTAGCGGGGCAAGGAGGCCGGAAGTAAGATGCATGGAGAGCGGGGAAGTGCTGCACCCAGTCAGCATGCATGGTGGCTCCCCTGTGCCAGGCAGGCTGTCCCAGGGGCCAGGACAGCCCAGCGGCCCTGCCTTCCCAGAGCTCCCCCCCCACCCCCCCGCGTCTGTCGCCTCCCCACACAGGGCCTGGCTGGATGCTGGACGGCCACCGCCTCCGCCCCCAGTGTCCCTACTACTTTCTGCTTCACTGCAGTGTTCTCCACACAACAGCCACTGTCATCTTTTCTAAAACAAATCACATCGTGTTCCTCAGCTGCTTGGGATCTTTTGAGTGGCGCCCACTGCCCTCTGCCCTCGCCCAGCCTATTCCGGCCAGTGGCTTTCAGCTTCTGGAACACACCCTGTGTCCTGCTCCTGGGCCCCACACATGTGCGTCCTCTGCTGGATTCGTGCCTCCCCACGCCCCACCTCTCTCAGCTTCCCTTCTAACCCTTGGTCCTGTCCCCCCACAGGCAGGGACCCCTTCCTCCCAGTCACTGCACAACTCATGAGCATGCATCCTAACTGTACTGCTTTCTTGAAATTTCACAAGGATGGGGTCTCTTTTCCTAGGATCTAGCATGTGGCCATGTGGCTGGTCCTCAGCAACTCTGTGGAATGAGTCTAGGGAAATGCCAGAATCAGGTTCTAAAGTTTTTGTTTTTTCTTTTTGAGGCTCTGAGATTGAGCTCAGGGTCTTCACACTGAGCTACATCACTGGCCCTTTTTGATTCTGAGACAGGGTCTCACCAAGTTGCTAGGTTTTCCTTGCTGGGCTGGAACTTGCAATCCTCCTGCCTCAGCCTCCCAAAGTGCTGGGATGACGTGCCTTGTGCCACCATGCCTGGCTAAGTTCACTTTAATTCTTGCAGGTAGACACAATTCATTTTTCATGGATGCTTTTATGGTAAAGTCCCTCACACAATAGAAACTGAGAATAAGTCCCAATATATATTAAATTAAATGCCAGGCTCTTCGTGTTCAGAAACAATTAGGCCATTAAACTATCTGAGACATTTTATAAGAGTTTAGGCAAGAAACGTTATTAATGGTGTCATAAATAAGTATTATAACTTTATTAAAATGAAAAGACAATATTCAAAATGCAACAAATGAATAAAATCCTTTGTCCAATACTGTACACATAATGCAGAAATCAGTGCATTTTTCTAAAGCATGTTTTAACCTTCATTTAGTTCATACTAAAATATAATAAGCTTTAAATAGCTCAAATAATATCATTCAGCAGTTTAAACTGTAAACAGCTTGGTGAACCGTCTTAGAGCGCTGCGGTCGCGGCCCTCTGAGCGAGCACCCTCTCTTTTGTGCAAGATAAACGCGCCAGAGGACGCGAAGTCCGCACCAAGCGCCCTATCCATGTCTCACAGGGCTAGAGGCAGGGACGCAGCCGGCTGGGAGTTTGTGAAGCAGGAAGATGCTGACAGGACCTCTGGCGTTAAGACATTAACATGCTATTGGTCAGAAGGGTTTGACTTTAAAAAAGGCAAACAATTCCCAGGAAATACTGAATAGGAACCAGCAACACAAGGCCAGCTTGTGTTGGATTTGTTTATTAATACAGTCTAAAAGACAAAAACAACAACAAAAAAAACCACGCCACACACATCCCCACACAGTAACTCAGTCACAAGCTAACTGCTCCATTGCTTTGTAAAACGGACACCCTCAGCGCTGGCAGCCAGGTGGCTCTCCACCCAACCCGGACAGGACCCACGCCGTCCAAGGCCAGCGCTGCCGCGGGCCACACTAGAAGGCCAAGTCGGCAGAGTTGTGAGGAAAATTTATTTCCTAATTCTCTTGTCTTTTCACTTTTTAAGATGTGAGACACAGGTGGTAACAGGGTTGCTGAATGAACTGCTGTCCCTCCACTTGAAGAGACAGAAAACAACCAGGAAGTGTCATGTCTCAGGACAACTTGCAAACAAGGCAGGTACAGGCGTGGCAAGACTGTGTGCCCTCCCTCAGTGGCCCCAGTGGAGAAGGCTACTTGCAAAAATAAAACAAAATCTAGCAGGCCAAAGAGCCAGAAATCTTCAAACTTAACAAAAATTTTTCTTTTTATGATTCTGATCTATTTAAACAATACTGACATCTTCTTCCATTTGCTCAATTTTAGGTCAAATAAGGGTTTCAAGAGCCATCCCTCCAGCCTGGCTTCTACTGCTCTGAATATATATTACTCTAAGACAGTAACTAATCAGTTAACCTGCAGCTATGGTTCTATGGTTATACCACAAGTTTATACATAGGTATATAGTATAGCATATATAAAAGTTTCCCCATCCGTCCGTTTCCATTGTCACATCTTTAAATTAGAGACTTGAATAAATTTTTTCTCAAAGTTAACAGAATCAGAGTCCCAGCATGACAGCACCTCACAATTGCTCTCAATGTCCCTCATTAAGACGGAGTTCAACCATGTTGTTTCGTAACCTGACGGACTGTTCTGTGAACCTTGGTCCAACTGGAGAATTGAGAACCACCTGCGTCCACCTAACTTCTGAAGGGCGACTCCCGAGTCTAGGGAGAAACCACGTAGGAGAAGTGTTTGCGCTTCACGGGGGCCCCTGCATCAGTTTTTGCCTTGGAGTCTAGGCTGCAGTCCGCAGGGAAAGGCTGTATTTGGGTGTTCACGCTGGCTTCCTCTGCTTCCCTAAAAAACTTTTCATATCTGTCCAGGTAGGGCGGCCTCTCAGGCAGGAGGTAATAGTGCGTGGAGCTCACCTTCTTCCCGTTCTCGATGATGGGCAGGATGCAGGGGACCTTGCTGGCAGCTCCTTCGCTGTTCTGTCTCTGCAGGGCTTTGCTGCTCACATACTTGGGGTCGGGGGCAAAGCTCTGGGTCGGGGGCATGACCCCATTGAGGTAAGACGGGAGACTTTTGGGGCTCGGTGTGCGGGAGTTGCTCCGGGACAAAGGCTCCCGCGGTGGGACTTTGGGCGGCCTGTCTTCATCGCTGTAGGTACTGGAGGTGACCTCCGCTGACCACCTTCTGTAGTCAGGCTTGGCTGGCCGGGGAGGGATGGGGACCCGGGGGGGCACCTCGGGCTTGTCTTCATCTGAGTTAGGAGACGCTCTGTGTGTGTAGCTGGATATCCGGATGGCTGGCTTGTTAAAGGAGCCAGCTGGTCCCGAGTGAGACCTTCTCAGTCTGCGGTGGCTTTGGGGCAGAGGAGGGTTTGGACGCAGGACGTCTTCATTCTGGTCAGACTCATAGCTGAGGTCTGCAGCGGACACACTTGGGGTGTCAAAATAGGCGTAGTTGATCTGCCCACACCCGCGGAAGCTCCGCCGGCCGGGACCGTCGTATCGGAAGCCGGGCAGCGCGCAGTCGTCGAGGAGGAAGTCGGTTTCTGAGCTCGTGAGGAACTCCACCTCACAGTCCGTGTCGTCCAGGGCCAGGTCCTCGGAGATGGGCAGCGGGGGCAGTGGCCGAGAGCCTCGCTCACAGAAGGCAGCGCAGGGGAGGAGGGTGGGGCAGGCCTTGACGGGCGTCCGTGGGGGTGGGGGCGTGCACACCCCATTCACAGACAGTCTCTTAAAGCCACACACCAGCGGATCCTCTTCATGCTGCCCCAGGCTCTCGCTTGGAGGAATGAATAGAGGGGGGAGGCTGGACTTCTGAGATGGACCGTTTTCCGCAAAGTAGTGACAGCTCACGGAAGCAGATTGTGAGGTGTGCCCTAGAGTGAACAAGGGGTGTTCATAAATATCAACAGCCCCCATCCCCCGGACACAGGGCCCCAGTAACCTGTGCTCCTACATGAGGGAACTGTACCCTGTGAACACCCATGCACCAGCCACAGGGGTAATTAGAGCCAGAAGATGGCAAGTGCATGGGACCTGGTTCAAAGGACAAATTATCCCTGCCGTCTCCCTCGGACGTGTGCGCGGTACACACCCACACATCTCAGACCAGCTCTGTGACGTGTGCAGAATGCGCGGAAGATGAGCAGCATATAATTTACAGGAGTACCACGCTATGCCAGCCCTGCCACTTATGACATGAGACAGTGCAGGGCATGCCAGGCACGAGAGATAAGGTGATGTCCCTGCTGCCAGCACAGCATAATGTCCGGTGAGAGCTCTCCCCCTGCAGTGCAGTCAGCTGACCAGCAGCTCAACAACAGTCTGAGCAGCACAAAGCTCATACTGTAAGCACGGCCTATGTACATTTCCTACGTTTCGGTAAAATAGATACTGCTCTCATCAAACGCTTCCCACACGTGTTCAGTGCTACTAATAAGGATGAGATCTTGTCCAAAGTTTCTAAAGGGTAAGCATGCACCACAGCTGGACAGGACTATGCCTGATTTAAAAAACAAAAACTAACAAAAAAAACTACTGGAATCAGCAACTCAGTTCCAGAAAAACTCAAGTCCCTTCCGGATCGGTTGCCACTAGGGGTCAGCCTATTGTTGGAAGTAGCTGAGGTTTGCGCAGCTAACCATTAATGCTTTAGACCCTCAGGATACATACCCACAGCCGGCAGGTGTCCCTGGACAGGAGGGTTCAGACTGTAGGCCATGATTTGCGGGTCAATATTCAGAAAGGTACTGAAAGGAAAGGACAGACAGCATCTTGGTCACAAGCCAGGTTGGCCGCCGCCTCCGCGGCAGGGTGAGGCCGCCGTGCGGCACAGAATGCAGCAGCATCACATTCTCTACTTACTTTTCAAACCCACTGCGACTGCCCCAGCAAGGCTTCACACTCCCCACGGCCTGGCCATTGTGCAGAAATCCAGTTTTTAATGGGACTCTAATCTCCTGAGCAGCAACTCCTGCTGTGGACATTGTGCCTTATTCTGGGATGTCCCCCAGTCTGGGAAGCCCGGGGATTTTCAAGTCAGCCAGTAGCTTTCATTCCCTGGGGGGGGGGGGGAACCGAGAAGAGATGAGGGTAAGCAAAATGATTCAGAAACACGCTTACTAGGACAGTCTAGATGATGGCACACACAGGTCAGTATTAGGCGAGGAATGGAAAACGCCGTAGGCTTTCAGCTGACTCTTCCTATGTGGAGATGTGTACACACACAAACACACACACACACACACACACACACACACACACACACACACACGGTTTTGTAAGCACCAATCCACAGGTCAGAGGCGTCTGCAGAGGACGATGAACAATCCCCCACAAAGCCTGCCATGTGCAGATGCTCACACGCCCCTCAGCCCCTCTCACCCACCCAGGTAGCACAGGTGACTCTTGCTTATTTTTCCCAAGCTACAGAAGTGATTTCAGGAAAGTGCTGTATTTCATACTGCAGTAGTAGTACTCAGGAAGCACCACTGTTTAAACAAGACAGTACACAGCCCCTGTGCCTGCCCGCCCTAGGCCTGGGCTCATCTGGATTCTGTGGCTCGGGGTGGTGGTGGAGGACAGACTTTCCAGTCATTATTTCCTCAAGACAGAATCTATGAAGGTCCTAATTCCCATTATCTGGTGAAAATCAAGTTCTGCCAGAGCCCCAGCTTCAGTGGCGACCTGGGACAGCTCCCTCCCTCCCAAGGACAGACTGGAGGTGCATTCTTTACCCTCGGAAAATGCCCAGTAATCCGACGCGTCTTGTCTGGCTGCAGGGCCTGGATTATAAAGGCTAAGTATTTTTTTTTTCTGAAACCAGTAGCTCCTAAACTTTAGGAATTTCCTCCTCTTTGCCAAATGTTATATAGCCTTCTTTTACTTTTAAAATATCCATTACATTACAAGTGCTAATTAGCATTGGTGTACTGTCTTGTTCCCTTTACAGTAAGTTTGGGCCTTTTCTCCTTTGACAGGAAGGGCAGCGCCAACGCTCCCCACAGCGCTGACTCCTTCTGGAATGTGCACACGCACACTACAATGCGTCCACACACCTAGCAAGTGCTGGTGCTAGTGTGCTCAGGCCATGAAGGCGACAAATGACACCTTTGCAGAGACGGGGTATGGTTTTACAAGTCTGTCACCTCCTGCTTGACTGAGCTCAGAGCAGGCTGTACCCATCACACCTTAGTGGCTCTCCATACCTGGAACATGAGGCGGCGCTCAGTAAGTGAATGCTTGTTGAGTGAAAGGGTGTACAATTACTACTATCAAACCTAGCCTGGGCCAACTTGTCGGTTAAAAAGACCTCATCTCAAAATCAAAGAGGCTGGCTCCAGGCCTGTACTCCCAGCACTCTGGGAGGCTGACACAGGACAGTTTCAAGTCCAAGCCCCAGCTCAGCAACTGAGGGACCTATGGAGATCCTGTCACAGATAAATAAAAAGAGAGGCTGGAGATGTGTGAAGGCTCTGGATTTGATTCCTAGTACCACAAAAACAACAAAACAACAGCCCAAGGCTGGGTCTCCAATACCAAAACACAAAAAGCAAACTGCTATCAATAGCAACTGAGTAGATAAAGTGTATAAGGCAAAGGGTTTTGCCGTTGTTAAAAAAAAAAAAAAAACTGAAGATCTAAAGATGTAAAAGAATACTCCTAAGTGTTTGCTTTTTCACATTAAAAAGGAATGTTGAGGCGCCAGTGCTCTCCTGGTTAGGTGAAGATTTCAGCAACAGAGAACAGGCCCTGATTACCGACACTCTGTTTCAGACTCCACAGCCAGCCATTTCAGTGCGCTAGGTGCAGAGTTTATGATCAGTTTAAAATATTATCTCAAACAGCCAAGCATTGTTTTTCTAAAAGTCAATCTCTCTAAGACACATGATGAAAAAAGATCTGTCATTTAAGAAATCTAGTAAGTCACTGGGAGGTCTCTTGAGGGTTGACTGTGAGATTATTAAACGGAAGCAAATGTGTTCTTCACTGTGGAGTAAAGCTATGAAAGAATTTTTTTAAAACCAGTGTTACAAACTGGCCAGTCTTCCCCTCTGGGTGCCCAGGCCACTGGTTTACTGTGCTTTTTCTAAGCATCTGTACAAGCACTGGCAAGACTACAGGGAAAGTATCTGTGGTAATAGAAAAATGAAAGGCCAGATAGGAAGAAGAATATGGTATTTAAGTAGTTTGAAAGCACACGTTTGAAGATGGTACGCCCAGATTACAGGAAAGTGCTGCGGGGGATTCTGCAGGCCCAGCCCCCACCTGTCGGCAGGCCAGCAAGTGCGACTAGTAATTACTGCGTGTCAGCCTCCCAGTGCCATCTAGATCTCAGCTTTCAACAGAGCGATTGTGTAACTGCAGCCTCTGCTGAAATGGCCTTGGAATTCTAAAGTTACATTTCAATGGTCACTTAAAATTATTTATACGTTGTAGAAAAAGTTATTTTTTATTCATTGTTTCCATCACCTACTTGTTAGCTTTCTTAAAAAAAATTTTTTTAGTAGAAAAAGAATTGTGTTCACTAAGCCAGCTCACTTCTGACCACAATAGTGTCTTTGTGTATTCATAGAAGGTGACCTGCCTCTACATTTCAATGGGGAATTGTGAATGGGCCATGTTATGAAACTGTCCGAACTTCCTACTCGCTTGCATGGGAGAAGCAAAGGGTGCAATGAATTGCCACGTTCTCTTCTTTAGGAAAAGAACTCCTGACTCTAGACTCGGAAAGAGCAATGGGCCGTGGGTTTGGGAGTAAACGTTTTAAGAAATGTTCTTCAGACTGTAAACTGAGGGCTCGAGATTACCTGAAACTCCTTTTTACCCCCATAACAACCCAGTATTCTGGCTGTATGGTTCATGTGAGTGAGTCTGAGTGTCAGAGAGAGTGAGTGTGTATGTGTGTGTGTGGTTGGGAAGAGGAATCAATCTAGTCAACTTCAGGTTAAAAGTTCTTTCAGTGAAACCTAATGCTTCAGTGTTTCCAGTTTGTTTGTTTTTCGAGACAGGGTCTCGCTCTGTAGCCCAGGGTGGCCTTGGACTCACTGCAATCCTCCTGTCTCAGCCTCCCCAGTCAGTGCTGGGATTACAGGCGTGAGCCACCACACCCAGTTTATGTGATGCTGGGGAATCAAACTCAGTGCTGTGCGCTTGCTAGGCAAGAGCTTTAACTTCTGTGTCATTCCTCCAGACCCCAGTGTTTTCAATTTTATCTGGATCCTTATTAAGTGTAAATAAATTAGTTCTGTTTTAGGAAAACCAATTGCAAAAATATACCTAAGGGTGAAAAAATCAATACCAAAAGGACGAGATTGGCATTCTGCTCTGAGATGCCAAAAACAGAAGGGCATTTCCTGTTGTCTGCTGGCCATCCTTTCACTCTGTAAACCAAACCCCAAGACCGGTTCCCGGGCAGGAGGGCCACACTTCTAGGGGCGCCACTTGGCCCTGTGCTAAGGTGGACACACACTGGGCCATGAGCTCCCAGAGGTGGTGGAGACAGCACTCTCCCAGTTACTCACAGTACCAAGGTGCCATCGCCTCAGGTGCCACCCAGGCGCCTCCAGAGGCTCCGAAAGAACACCTGGCACGCACGGAAGCCTGCCTTATAATAACAGATATTCTACAGAAGCAAGTTGGCTCCTGGCACATTATTTGTATATTCTGTATGCGGCCCAGGCCAACCGGGTGCATCTCACCGCCTGCTAGCAGGCTGCCGCCACACTTCGGTGGCTCTGCTTTCTCGTACTTCCCCATGTGCCGGCATCCAGCTTATCCTTCACGGCTACCTCCTCTGACCCTCCCGTGAAAAGCAGTGACTGCTCCTGGGTTACTCTGTGCCCTTCCTGACCCCTCGCCACCCACCAAATCCAAGGCAGGACGGTGTCCAGTGGAACCATCTCCTATCCTGGCATCACGTGCTTTGAAGAAATATGAGTTCCATGGGCATGGAGAAAATATCCCTCCCATGTTTTAAAAATTATACACAAGTTTCATGGAAGATGTAGGTCAGCTAGAGCTAAAGGAAAAAAGTGACTATTTGAGGGATAGACTTAGCATATCCTGGAGTAGGAGACTACCATTCATAATCTCACCAAGCTTAGGAGACCCTAAATTCATTTCTAAAATCCAAAGTGGACAGCCTGCAGACTAAGCATCACTTTCAAGCTTCATTGGTGAGCAGCCTCACTTGCTAAACTGACTTCAGTTACTGCGTATTAACATGAAACAATCAGTGGAAGGCTTTCTGAAAACAATGAATTTACCTTCTCTCCTGCACTGTACACTGTGCATTACAATGCACCTGCTGTGTTTTTGCTGGTAAGTTTAACATGTGTCCTTTAAAAAGTTACAGAAAGAACACACTGCCTACCTTTATTAAGGTAAAAACACATGCCCTTAGCTGCAGGACACACACACACACACACACACACACACACACAGAGGGGGGGGAAGGGAGAGGGGCAGGCTACCTTAAGGCAGTAACCTAGATATGTCTACCTGGCCACCAGATCTCATTAATAAACCTCAGGAGTGATCCACGGGAGGAGGAGGGGCACATTTTTGTCTTACAGCTCATCCAGTTCTGCCCAGCACTTCCTTATTTCACAGTGTGATGTAATTTCCTCCTTTCAATCTGGTTCTAGAACCTGATTTCTGTTTGTTTAGGGTGATAAATGGCCTTTTCAGCTGCATTTAACAATTACCTACATACCTATTTCCATAACTAGGGAAGACATAAGTATATTTAAAACCAAAGCTTACAAAAAGAAACTTCTCATGGTTTTAGATTCTCCCCAAATATGCTGATGTCTGCATTTTCATTTTATTTCATTTTATCTTGAGACAAGGTCCTGCTCTATAGTCCAGGCTGGTCTGGGACTCACTACGTAGCCCAGCCCAGGCTGGCCTCAAACTCACTGTAATCCTTCTGTCTCAGCCTTCTAAGTGCTTCTACATGTTCATTTTAAAAATATCTAAGAATTTTTGAGACAATGGAAGACAGAACAGTATTACGATTAATGTCTAAAGCACTAGTGACCAGGCTATTGGAAAAATTAAACATTCAGCTTAGCTGTTTTGTGTAATTTTATTAATAAGCTAAGAAAACCAACAGATCTGATATTCATAAATTTATTCAGTGTCTATGACAGGGACAGTGTTGTGTAACCTGAGTTTATTTACTGAGAGCAAAAGGACAAGTTGCACAGATTTGTAAAAAACAAAAGTCCGAATTCAGAGAATTTTTAGATTCCACTTTAATTGGTTGTGCTTTGGGAGTGTAGAGAGGAGGCAGCGAGTTAAGATGCCCTTCGTTATACTCTACTGGCATGGAAAAGCAGAAACTGCCTTTAAATGAAATACAGTGCAATTAAAATAGTGTTGTGTGAGTTCAAGCAAAACATGATGGTTTCAGTAAATATTATATGGTTAAATAACGGTAAAAACAAACATTTGTGTCTGTCTGTAGCTCTTTTCCTCCAAGGCCCTTAACATGCCCAACACACAATGGCCCATGTATAGGTGGTGAAAATCAAGGCGCAAGGAAAAAAATTTATCTTCAGACTGTCAAAAGTCAAAGTTAAATGACATACGTTCTTTAATATTCAGAAGCTTTCCAGCTAAGTATTTTAGGAAGTGACAAGCTAGCAAAAACTACTCGCTCAACTACAATAATGAGTAGCTTCTTGATTTAGTCCCAACAGGACATCAGAAAAAACTGAACTAGTTTATCCTTTACCTACAAGCACATCCACAATTACACACACACACGAGATTTCTTTTTGACATACACACGTACTAGATTTCTAACTGTGGGAGCTTCACAGAACTTACTGTAATCGTAATGAGGAGCACAATGGCCTAATAATGGGAAGTGAGTCTTTAAAACTTCACATTTATTTAACAAGCATTTAAGTCACCCAATGGGTAACTCTAGATTGCTACAATTAACACAACCATTAATAACAACATCCACTGGACACTTAGGTGCCAGACACTGCTGCAGGGGCCTCACGTGTACTTACTTAGTCCTCTGGCTGATCTTGTGACAGGGTTACTGCTCTTGGGGACAGGTAAGGAGCTCTGGGCACGGCAAGCTTAACGCAGCTGCTCCAGGTGGAGGCCGGGTCCAACACTGGGAATGCTGGTTTCCACGTCCAGCTCCTGACCACCATACATCAGCCCTTTCTTCTTGGCCCATGGGCTCTTCCAACTGGTGGGATAAAATCTGACCCAGTACAAGGCTGGACTTGTATGAATGGTGCAGGGACAGTTTTTTTTTTTTTTTTTGAGTGGGAGAGGGGATTCTTAATTATTTCTTGAGGGGGCAACTTATGGACTATGAAAACTTGTTTTACTTCAACTCTCTCAATTTGTCCTACTAAAAGTCATGAACCTCACATTTGACTATGTACCTGAAATGGGAGGGTTATGGTATTGACTTGACACTTGCAGCAGTCCTCTGAAGTGCTCTAGCTTTAATGTCAGCATGTCACCTGTGCTAACAGGGCACTCGATACGACACAGGTTTGACTCTACGCACGGGTCCTGGTGGTGGCTTCAGAAGCAGGCTGTAGCGTAAAATCTGGACTAATGCCTCCTATCTACAAGGCCTTTTACAAATTCTGAAGCACTTTCTTATACATTATCTCACTTGATCCCCATGACACCGCTCTAGGAGGTGGCGAGGATTAGCATCTCCATTTTGCAGGAGGAAGTGACGTGAGGTGAGCCACCCAGGCTGTGAGTGGAGAACAAGCAGCAGCGCTTCCTGCCTCCCCACTTGACTTTCACTACCTCTCCTTCCCACTGAATCCTCGCTTTAGACAACCACCTCATTTCTGAGCATTCTTGTTTCTGAAGGAGGGAAACCGCGGCAGCAGAAGCTGCCAAGTGCTCGCCAGCTGCAGAGGCCGCAACACTTGGAGCGCAAAGGCTGATTTTTTCCCCAAATCCTTACCTAGGCCTGGATGTACCCGTGCTAGGGGAAAAAGTCACACAGCTGCTGCCTGATGAGGTCTCCCCGCTAACAGGGAGCAGGTGACAAATAAGCAAATACTTGAAATCTGTGATAACTTTCAAGGAAACAAACAGGGCAGTGAATAAGGAGGTGGACTGGGACATTATTTACACAGGTGGTTGGGGAGGACCAGCTGAGCAGGTGACTTCTAAAATTGAAATCTCAAGGACGAATACGAGACAGCCACGAGAAGCGTTAGGGCAGAGCCTTCCCCACAGACAAGCAGTATTTTCCACCAAACATCTCTAAGCGGTCAGGTATCGTATCTGTGGGTCATTAATAAGAATTTTTGAACAAGATCTTCTAATCCCTACTACCCTATTGTGTCCACGTGGCAAGGCCCCTGGTTTCTGTAGCCCAAGCCCCACCATTCAAAGACACCTCCACTGAGACCTGGACGATTGGTCTTTGTGTTCCGTGGCCCAGTTCTGCAGTATACTGAACTGGACTAGGTAGGGTATCAGGGAACACTCCAAACCACAGGGTCTGAAACCTGAATCCCGCACTCGCTCTTTTCTACTCTAACACTAATTCCATTGAGCTAGTAACTTACAGTGAGGCCCCTTAAACACACCAGTTTTATCTTCCTATGTTCCTACTGTGTGAATAATACCAGAATACCACAACTGGATCGGGTTTATCTAGGGAGTAGGTTGTCTATTAGCTTTTATACAGCATAACCAAACACCTGCAAAGGATGCTAAGCCCTGCCGGCAAGGCACTGATGCATATGTATTTAGAGTAGGAGCAGCTGCTTCTCTAGTACAGGGAGCCTACGACATTCAAATTCCTGGAATTACCCTGGCACCACCTTTTCCCTCCCCTGCTCACCTTTCCAAAGCAACCTGATGGTATGTTGACAATCAGGTCAGTTTCAAGCATGCTAGATTGTACCTGTAATTTAGGCAACTTGCTTTTAAAAGCTACCATTAGTACCAGCAGAAAGGAAGTATTATCTAGTTCAACTTCGGAGAAGCAGCAGTGGGCAGTCATTTTCATACAAAAACTCAAGACTACAGCATAATTAAACCTCACAAAAGGGTAACCAGTATCTGTTGTGTGCTGAAGAGGAAAAATACTCACCCAAACAACGATTTTACCTATCTAGCGAAAATAGGAATAAACCAGACATTCCATAACCGTAGAGAGGAGATTTACTTTCCAACCCTTATCAGTGACTGGTCCAACCCTGCTGAGCCTTAAAATGTAAAACATGCTTTCATGCATTTATTTATCAAAGTCAGCTCTGGAGAAGGCTGTGTCAGATAAAAGCTATACAAGGCAGAGTTCCTGCCCTTAAGGAGTTTGCCATCTAATGGATCTGCCAGGTTATAAACTGATAGCTTCAGACTTCTGTCACCCATGAGCAAGTGTCCGCCAGGTCACACAGGTAGAAATGACCTGCAGGAAGTGAGGGGAAGGACAAGTAGGGTCTGAAATCCCTGGTAAAACCTCCCCATATTTCTTTTCAAGCCAGAGAAGGGATGGGGTGATCACAACAGATTAGCAAGAACTCAGCTGCTTTTATTTTGGTCTCTGACATCTTGGGTCTTTTGCTAGTGTAGATACCTAGCCTGTCTCTAGTCTAAGTAAAATGTCTCATAAAATTATGATTACAGCAAAGAAATACATTTGTTAAATACAGCAACACTGTGTAGTGAACTTACATGTTTTGGTCTCAACCAATGTATATACCCACTCACTGCATTACAGATTTATGAAAGCTTGAAATTCTGCAGAACACTTGTTCTCCAGGAGGGAAAGAAGGAAAGAAAGAAACAAAGAAAAAGGCATTTTAAACCTCACCTTTCTTCACCTCTGACAGTTGCCTAGAAACCAGTCCTGCCCTACCTGTGTTGCAGGTGTACCTCAAGTCACCAACACATCTCTTTTAAAGCTACAGTCTCTATCCTGACTGCACTTAAGTTTATGACTAACAGTCTATTCACATTTTTATCAGGTAAGAGACTGGCTTCTTTCAAGCAATGATGAAATCTTAATGAAGACCTAGCAAGCGCCAATACAGCCCCGATCATGGGGAAGGAGTCACCTAATTTGAACGAGGACGTGATAGACCTATAAATACAGGAAATTCCCAACGAGCGTTCACGTTCTGGACACGTAGTTGTGCAGTTCCATTCCTTTCAAAGCAGCACTTAAAACGTTCGGCGCAAAGAATCACGCTTCCAGAAGACGGAAGGGGCATGGAGCAGCGGAGATGAATTTTTAAAAGATAGAATAAAAATGATCGTCGTCGCCGAGAGATCAGGGAAAGGGACCCAGGCTGACTGCAACTGCGACATGGTACCAATCACGGAAAGGCAGTGATCGCGCCACCAGCAGCCTCCCCCGAAGCACGAATTATGGGCACACGGTGTGTTTAACAAGATAATGCAACCCCACTGGGAAAAAAACTGCAGCGGGATGGGGTGGAGGGGGACCACACAAGCCCTCCCCCGTGCCCGAGCCGCTGGTCGCTGCCTGCCGGCCCCGCGACCCCCAGCTGCTGGCGGCGCGCCGTCCCTCTCAGCAGGCCAGTGCCGGGGCCCCCGAGACGTGTCCCGGGCGCCTGGGTGCATGGCCCCGGCGGGGCGAGGGAGCGCGCGGTGGCCGCCGCCGCCCGCAGGGGTACGGAAAGAGGTGGGGTGCCCTCAGGCCCCGTCCCCGCAGCTCGGGAGGACGGGCACCGCCGTCGGCGGACTCCGCGCGGCGGCGACCCTCGCGCCCGCGCTGCCCACGCCCCCGCCCTCGCGGTGGGGAGCCGCCCACCCCCGACGCGCCAGGCCCCTTACCCCAGGGGAGCGACGGCTGCCCCGCGGCGCCCTCCCGCGCATGTCCGTCCCGGCTGGCTCAGCGCCGCGGGCTCAGGGGCCCGGACACCGCGCAGGCGCCTCGCCGCTCGCTCGCTGGCTCTCCTACTCGCGCTCCCGGCCTCTCACTTGATCGGCGTCCCCGCCGCCCGCCTATATAGCGTCTATCACGCGTGACGTCACGCTCGCTGCCCCGCCTCCCCCGCGCAGCCAATCCGGGCGGCGGGCCACTTAAAGGGGCGATGGGAGCGTCCGCGTGGGGCCTGCTGGGGCGTGCGGGAGGCGGGCTTTGTCTCCGCGGGGAGGCGGTGCGGCCCGCGGCGGCCTTCGCTCCGCGCCTGGGCAGGGTCCGCGCGGCGGCTGCGGGGCACTTTGACACCGAGTTTCCTGCGAAGCTGGCGGCCAGCCCGGCCTCTGGCGGAATTTCCCCTCGTCTCCAGCCCCGGCGAGGTTGGCATCTCCCTCTCCCTCCCTGAGGCGTCGCCGGGCAGAAGGGCTCAGCGAGCCCGCGACGGGCGAGCGGCGCGCTCGGGACCCGCCTCGGCCACCGCGAAGGCAAGATTCAGGTGGGAGACCACGAGGGACGGCGTGGGACGGTGCCGGGCCGCGCCACGTGGCCTCCCCGCCCGCGCCGCGACCTCCCCGCGTGAGGCGGCTGGCCCCGCCGCGCCCGCGGTCCTACTCGGCGTTCAGCTGTGAGATTCGCGCGGCCTCCATGTCCCTCGGCCGGGCAGCGCCACGCGGCCGCAGAGGAGGCTCCCGGGGGCGCCCGTGATGCAACCTGGGCTTACAGTTTAACCGTAAAACAAATAATACAAATGATAACCAGGCAAGAGTAGCTCAAGTAAGAAAAAAAGCAAACAGACAGAAACCTTCCAGTGGGGACGGGAACCAACTTCCCGGGGGCGCCCCGCACGAGGAGGCAGAGCCGGCCCCGCGTCCGCCTCGCCCTGCGGCGACAGCCCGCGCGCCTCAGGTACGGTCCCACCGAGATGCTGGCCGCACGAGGCTGGGCGAGTTAACTATTAACTTTGCGTCCCATGAAATGATTTGCTTTTTCTGCACCACTGTTTACTTACATTCTTTTAAATTTCAAAGGCCTACTTTTGATGTCGAGGCTGTCGGCACCACATTTTCTAAAATCTGAAATATCCGTTTGCCCTCTCTGATGTAAGATAAACAGATGTTTGGCTCGAAGACCAGCTACCTTCCCTTTTCTTTCTGGCGTGTGCGTGGAGCTGTTGGACCATGCTACTTGTCAACAATTAAGTTATCCCAGTTTGACTTACCCTCTGGTTGTCATTCACCTGGCATTATTCTAGGGTTATGAAAATTAGTGACAACTAATTGATTTTCTTTTTAATAAATGACACTTTTTGATTTACAGAGAATCAAACCTGATGTGCCAATCCTAAATATGCCCACTTTTCTGTTCACAGTGTACGTGTATGCAGTTATCAGGGAAGAAAAAAAAATGGCTGGAGAAGTTAACTGAGAAGATCTTTTCGGACCTCAAAGTGCAGAATTTACTGAATGGGGATCCAGGTGAGCTCTAGTTTCATTTGAAAAGCACCATAGCTTTGCTGTTTCAAGTCACCACAATACAGTTGTAATTTGCGCTTTCCCTTCCTTGCTTGCTCTTACGTTCCCCTATTCATAAAACAATGATAATCTCCGTGGCAACCAAGGACACACCCCTTCTCTACAGAAGGGAGATCAACAGGATAGAATCCTGAGTGGAGGATGTGCTAATGTTTTGGTAAATGATCAAAAAATCATATGAGTAATCCATGATTAATCTGAGTTTTTTGTATTCTATTTTGAACTTGCAAAATAGACTTCATTTTTGAGAAAAACCAGTTATAGCTGTGAGCTTGCTAAATTTAGCTTCTAATTAGTTCACGTAATGAGGCTTTCAGCTGTGGAGGAGTTAGAAGACTTACAGCCCACAAATCTGTTATCAAATAGTCTGCTTGGTGATACTTTCTAATGACGCAGATGCATCAGTAATATTACAGAAAGTTCTGGGAACCAATAAAGTAGAAAATGCTAAGTGTAACAATTCATGCACGTTTATTAAGTGATCATTAACTGATCTTCCATGGATTTGAACAATAGGGAAAACATTCTTTTTTTAAATCTTGCTTGGAAAATTTAAGTTTGAGGCCATTTTCCATCAAATTTATATTAGTTAATTGTTTTTAATAGAGCTTAACTATAATATCAAAACCACGAGATTTTGGGCTGGGAGCCTAGCTCAGTGGTTAAAGTGCTTGCCTAACAAGCAGCAAGGCCCTGCATTCTATTCCTCTGCACCACATAAACCGGTGTGGTGGGACACACCTGTAACCCCAGCACTCTGGAGACTGAGGTGGGGGATTACTGTGTGTTTGAGGCCAGCATAATGTACATAGTGAGCTCAGGACCAGCCTGGACTACAAAGTGATACCCTGTCTCAAAAAAAAAAAAAAAAAAAAAAAACCAAACCAAAAAACACCCGTGTGTCTCACATCGTGTTGACCCAAATTGCCATTTGCACTTGCACTTTTAGTAGGAGAACATTAGACATTGTCTTTGGACCAAGACCAAACGTGAGATTCTGACTCAGAAAGTTGAGAATCACGTTATCTTTCTGGGGACATGACTCCTTCCTGTCCTCCCTGTAGAATCCCACAAATCATGCAGAGGCCTCAATATCCATGCTGGGGCCTTACCTTGTATGGTTCTGTACTGGTGTTTAAAGTGCACACTATGTTTTTGAAATGACTGCACACACATATATATATGAGATGTATACCCAAGGACTCCTGTAGGTTATATTAAAACTTACGTGTTCATAAGGACCTGAAACTCACGCATGAGGAGTGCAGGGTCACAATGGAGGTTCCCGTTGCATTTTCAACTTTAAAAGACATTTGAGAAGTAGAGAGGTAGCATCTGGGAGCCTGTTATCCCAGCACGCTGGGAAGCTGAGGCAGGTGTATCACCAGTTCAATCAAGGCCAGCCTGGCCTGGGCAATTTAGCCACTTAGCGATACCCTGTCTCAAAATAAATAAATAGGCTGGGGATGTAGTATGAAGGCCCTGGATTTAGTCCCCAGGGCTGAAAAAAAAATTCTTCACAACATTCTCTTCTTCCTGTGTAAGTGGGAGACTGTGAGTATGTAGCCTGTGCGCTGAGTGTAATTTATTACTCTGTTTTAAATATTGCAGATGGGCAGAACTACTTTCTCGATGTGAGTTTATATAATTGTTTTCAGTTCAGCTGTCTTTCATGCAGCTGATGCTCCTTTCACAAATATTTGATGCCACTGGTGGCTATTCTGTTTCTAGTGTTATCCCAGCTCTAGAACTTACATGATAATTAGATCTATAGCCCCATCACCTTGAATGTCCCCCTCTTTATCTCCTCTGATCTCGGAAGCTAAGCAGAGTTGGGCCTGGTTAGTACTTGGAGGGGAGACAATTAGGATTATTTTTAATGTTCTTTGGGGTCATTAAATATGTCAGCTAGATATTTTTGAGATCATCTTTTCCCATTTTTTTTTAAACTAGCATGAGTCTGTTTTTATCTTCTGAATTAAACGCTGAAGCGTTTTGTCCCAACTAGACACTGTATTTCCTATTAGCTGGCCAGTAGGGTGTGCTCTAGTCCCTTCCCAAATTAATTAATTAAAAATATTAATGTGAGCTCTTCATTAAGAGATTGCAGAAATGTCGTTCACTTGTTCATTGCCAGCAACACCCAGGAGGTGTATTTGTGTAAAGACGAGGTACTGATGCATACTCAGCACATGGGGGAAGCGACATTTTTAAATTAGAAAAAAAAAAGTGAACTTTGGAATGCTGGCTTCTTTGGCTTATTTCTCCAAATTGGTCCCTTGATATGATACCAAGAGCATTTTCTTTTATGCTGGAAAAAGAATAGGAGGAAAATGGTTCAGTGTTGAAGTGCTTGAAAAGTAGAGTTTGGGTGTAAATTCACCTCTAATGTCACTAGCTGTGGGGCGTAGTACAAGTTAGGGAACCGTTTGGGGCTTTGCAACATAATAAGGGTGGTTCCTACTGCCCTGGGCTACAGGACAGAGAAAGGTGTTCAGGAAGGTACTTAGAACTGTGCCCGGGGCCAACCGATGTCCAGGAAATGCCTGGGTTTATTACCATTGGGATCCTCCAAGTTGTGCTGTAAGATTTGAGAGATGTTTGAACACCCTTGCATCGCAGGCTTCCAGAATGCTGGGTAACTTGCGATTGTCCTGATTTGATTTCTCCGGGAAGTTGTTCGATTGCATCCAGACAACATAAATGATTCATCAGATAAAATATTTGGCCCCGCACTATTTCCTTTCCAGAGACTATAAAACTTTAGACAGAGAAATCGATCTGTGATAGTAAGAAAAAAGGGAAGTGAAGGCCACAGCAGAGCCTTCCCAGCTGACCTGTGAGTGTAATCTGGGAGCTCTCCACAGATGTGCTTCCTTATCAAAGATTTAGTCTGCGTATAAACATAAACTCCCGTAGAACTTTTTGACATGGATAGCTTTACAGTTTTCTCTGAATGCAAGGACATTGCGATAATCAATGATTGATTATTAAGTTGATAATATTTTTTTTTTGAGACAGGGTCTTGTCTATAGTCCAAACTGGTCCTGAACTCACTGTGTAGCCCAGGCTTGTCTCAAACACATGTCAGTCCTCTTGCCTCAGCCTCCTAAGTGCTGGGTTTACAGGCATGCATGCCCAGCTAGGACGTGGTGCTGGGGGATCTAACCTGGGGTTTTATATTTCTAAGTAAGCACTCCACCCCCAGCCACTGATTGATAATATTTTAATCCATCCCACAGAACCATAAAACTGTGAGTTAGGTGTTAATGTAGTTCACTTCCTGCTTTGCTCTTGGCTGTCTCATCTTTCCAACTGTCTCACTCACTGGGTTGTTTGTTTCTTTCTTTTGAGAAGTTAGTGGCTCCACTTCTGCGCTCGCTCCATGAAGTGTGATCAGAATACTCAGTGAATGTTTAAATTTTGAAAAGTCATTACAATAAAAGACAAATCGCCGTCAGTCCCTTGCAAAATCTCTTCCCTTGCTTTCAGCACACTTACCTCCTCGTTCTTGCCACTTCCTGAAGAAGTTCTGGAAGTCCTTTTTCATGAGCATCTGTGAGGTGTGGTCAAAAATATAGTGAATACTGCTGCTCACTGTGAAAAGAAAGGCAGGCTTATAGGAACATGGGGACGTGTCTTCATCTTCCTCATTCACTATATTAGGTCAGGAGGATCCGTGTGAGGCCAAACTATGACCAGCATTGAGAAAGCTTGAAGTAAAAGTTTATTGGCACCACTGACCATATTCGTGGGTTGTAAGTCCAGGTGTAAGGCTTTCACATGGGGCCAACAAAGGTTATATTTGGTGTGGTTATATTAGCCAGTATGAGAGCTGGTTGGAGATTGGGCTGCTCAGTTGTTGTATGGGCTGGGAACTGGGTAGAAGAGGATGAAGCAGAGTGTCTGATGAGTTGGGAGAGCAGGCAGGTGGGTTATGGGTTGGAGAGACAGGTGCCTGCTAGGGGCCAGAGCTGTCACCATTATTTGGCCAACTTGTAGTGCCAGGAAGGTGGTTATGCCGGAGCTCTGTGAAGGAGTCGGGGGAGTTGCTATATCCCTGCCTGAGGGGAATGCAGGAGTAGCTGTCACTAAGCCAAGGTCACAAACAGGAATGTGTGCATGGGGGAATGGTGGAGAAGTTCATTGTGGGAGTTTCAGCATGGGAGCCCCATGCATTGGCTCTAGTGCTGCGTTTCTGACTCTTGCCCAAAGCCAGACTGATCACGGAAGGTCAGTGTTTTGAACCGAATGAGGACATTGAAGCAGCCATGACATTCATGAAAGAGAATTTCCAGACCTGCTTTAGAAAGTGGCAAGAATGGTGGGACATGTGTGGTCAAGGCAGGGGGACCCCTTTTGAGGGAGATTCATGGCAGTGTGTCTTTTACTGTAGTAAAATTTTTGAAAATTTAAGCTTTTGCTTTTTTTTTTTTTTTTTTTTTTTGGTATCACACCTTGTAACGAGTCTGGAGTAAATCTCCCTTTCACTGCCTAAGCAGCAGAAGGCACCACCTCAGCTGCAGTGATGCGGGGAAGGAAGCTGGTCCTCCTGGAAGAACCCGTTTTGAGTTGAGATCAAGCAGGTAGAGCAGGGTCTTGAGGAAACATCACGAATGCAGAGCATCTCTTGCATCGGTGGTGGCACCTGGTAGGACGTGGATGCTCAGTGGAAACACTTGGAAGGCCTCATGTTCGGAAAGGGGGATCACAAAGTATTTCTTTGTTCTTCCATCCAGTCTTTATGGAGGCCACTGTTTGGCACTGGTGTGTAAAACGGACAGTCTTTGCCCCCAAGAAACAGTCTCCTGGGGAAGAAAGATGATAATTAACAGAGCTACATCGTCGGCCCATTTTATTTTATTTTATTTTTTATTTTTTATTATTTTTATTTATTTTTTTTTTTTTGAGGCAGGGGTTTGCTAAGTAGCGTACGCTGGGCTTGAACTTCCAGTCCTCCTTCCTTAGCCTCCCCAGGTGCTGGGATGACAGGCCTGCGCCCCTGGGACTGGCACATACGCCGTTATGAAAGCCAATGCACCATCAGAAAGTGCAGAGATGGGACAGTGGGCAGTGGTGGGAGATGAGCTTGTCAGACCAAGTGGACAGGGAGGCCACCCAGAGGGCTAGTGTAGATGGTGTCTGTGGTGAGACCTGAGTTGAGGGGGAGTGGCACTGGTGAAGGGCCTGCAGAAAGTCTGTTTGGGGCCACAAGCAGTACGAGTCAAGGCCAGAGAGGGAGGGAGCTTGTTGTGTTGGGGAACTGTGTGGGGTCAGTGGGAAACCATCCAGGAGGCTACTGTGCATGTCGGAGTAGCTCGAGGGTGGGTGGTAGTGGCGGGAAGAAGCAAAGCAAAAGCTTTCAGAAAAACTGATTGTGAGTTTCTCCTCAGATCTAGAGTCCGCAGGACTCAGGGAGCAGGACTTGGGCAGTTTGCACGTACAGATAAATGAAGGGAATAGTCAAGGAAGCTCCCGGCTTCCTGGCTTAAACAAGCGAGTGACTGGTGGTGCTGCTTACTGAGAAGGGAAGATGGAGGGAGGATTGCAGTAGTTTGGGGGTCAGAGTTTGGGGGAAGCTGTGCCTGATACACAGGAGGTCTCAGAAGCAGGCAAAGACCACCAGAGGCCGAGACAGAGATGACGTGCTGTGTGCTTCTTGTTAGAAGTTATGTGGCTAGAGATGGAACATGGTGCTCAGGGAAGTTTGGCCTGGACTGCAGGGACCCAGGCAGGTGCTCAGCTCCTTGGTGCGTCCAGCTGGCAACCTCATTTTGGAGAGTACGGTTTTAACCCTGTATTCCTTTACCACCCAAAAATCTCTGTACAATAAATGAATGTCTGTGATTTTGCAACAGAAAAAATGTAATAGTGCCAACAATTGGATATGCCACTAGAACCCAGGGCTTTGGGTTGAATATTACTTTTATAAAACTGTGAATTTCAAAGCAATTTTAAGGATCAGATGAATATTAATACTTGAGTTAAATTTGTCCACACATGTGTGACCATGATTTCTTTTGAGTTGTTTTCGATCTCTTCTTTCGGACTATAGGATTAAAATCATCTTTTTCCCCCCCAGGTTATACTTTGAAAATAATGATTGTGAGTGCCTGATAGCTTAAGATGGCAAACTAACTTACTTACTTACTTTCTTTCTTTCTTTCTTCCTTTCTTTCAAGACAGGGTCTTTCTCTGTTGTCCTTGGACTCACAGCAGTCCTCCTGCCTCAGACTTCCGAGTGCTGGGTTTACAGGTGTGCACCACCACGCCAGGCTTCTTTGGTGCTGGGGAATCAGTATTTAGCACTAGATGTAGTGCTTGCTAAGCAAGGGCTTTAACGGCTGAGCCGTTCCTCCAGCCTGAGCAAACTTCATTTATAGATATTTTTTGCGAAAACAAGGCATGGTTGACTGTGAAATTAAGATAGGTGACCATTTGTCTGTTGTCTTTCTTCTTTTGCAAACCTCTTAGGTTAACCTCTAAGAGGAGTGAGGACTGCTTGGAAAAATATGTTATGATTTTTAGTTTTACTGACTTAGAAATAATAAAATTGAGTGTTTATGCACACTGTCCTGATGCATCTGGAGGCATCTAGGGCAGGGGTCCCCAAGAGTCACAGACTGGTGGCCCAGGGCCTTGGAAAGACTGGGCCACCATGGACAGGTGAATAGTAAGCAGGACTTAGCAGCGAGTGAAAGTCCCGCCTCCTGTCAGCCCACTCTTAGCAGGTTCTGGCGCTGCTGCTCATTGACAGGAGGTGGGGCTTCACTTCCTGCCCCCCCCTCACCCCCATTGCTGCTGCTATTTCCAAGCCATCCTCCAACAATCTATTGCATAAAAAGTGCCTGAACCCTTCTCCTTGGGAGAGTGGTCTAACCAAAGCAGCTCCTCACATCAAGAAGTTGGGGACTGCTGATCTGTTATTCATGCAACTAATATTCATTGAGTATCTAGTGTGTGTGTGTGTGTGTGTGTGTGTGTGTGTGTGTGTGTGTGTGTGTGTTTCTGATGAAAGGGTGACCCCTTGTAGCAAAACTGGCTGAGCTTGGGGGCTCAGGTCTGTCCTCTGAGAGGCTGAGGCAGGAAGATCACAAATTCAAGCCTAGTGTGGGCAACTTAGTAACTTAGTGAGACCCTGTTTCCAAACTCAGAAATTAAAAATGGGCAGGGGTGTAGCTCAGTGTGAAGGTCCTGGGTTCCATCTCCAATGCAGGCAATACCAACACCAACTCCTGAAGAGCAGAGCAGGCAGAAAAGGGAAGTGGATACTGTTTGGTGCCCCAGGCGTCCACAAGTCTGTGGCACTTAGCACTGTTCACTTACAGATGTCTGTGATATCAACAGTGCTACAATGTTTGACTGGTGTTTTTTTTTTTTTTTTTGGGGGGGGGGGAAGCATGGGATACTGGGGATTCAACCAGGGCCTTTTCTCTGAACTACCTCCTCAGACCTTTTTATTTTATTTTTTATGTTGAGAGTCTTTCAAAGTTGCCCAGGCAGGGCTAGAACTTGTGACCCTCCTGTCTCAGTCAGCTGAGGTGATGCTTCTCAGGCCTTCGCCACCAGTCCCACCAGGCTTCCCAGGTCCCCCACGTCCTCCTGGGTCTCCTTTCTTTCCTGTGAGCTTGGATGTAATTTTCCCTTTGCAGAGGTGGGGATTAAACCCAGGCCTCACACCTCAAGTGGCCACTGAGCGGTGCCCAGACGTGATCATCTCTGAGGCTGTTTGATTCATTCTTTAATTCCCTCATCTCATTCGGTTTCTGAGCTTCCGTGATGTCCTCTACATGATGTCTAATGGTAGCTTCATCTTGTCTGCTGACCTTTCACCTCTCATTGTCAGTTTCCCAGCAGCCTCCTCCCCCAGGTATTTGGTGCAGCCCGGCTTTCCTGGGAAGCTGGGCTTTGCCAGGGAGATGGGTGTGAGGATGTTTTTCATTAGAATGCTGACAGGCAGGCAAGGAAGAATCAGGCAGCCAAAGGGGCAGAGCTGTGGAGCGGCCCACCGAAGCCCCCTGTGACGCCGGGCGGTGTTCTGGAGCAGGACGAGCCCTTCAGTGTTGGTCCTCTGTGGGCAAACAGGCCTTTCACTCCCCTCACTCCCCTTGGACAGTCGCTGGAGGTGACCTTGCTGGAGACAGTTTCCCTCAGCCGAGACAGTCGCCAAAGAAGGCTGAGGGGGACAGCTGAGGGCTGCAGCCTGGCAGTGGTCCCCGGAGCTCCAGGGCGAGGCTGCCCCTCCGCAGGGCATCTCAGGGCGCGTCGGCTGTTCTCGCTGTCCCTTGTCCTGCTCTTCATTCTCCCGGTTTTGCTGATGGCTCTATTTGGATATTGGAAGCTGCCTTACTGGTTAGAATCGTTTAGTCTTGAGGAGCTGGAGCTCAGTGATAAAGTGTTACCTGCCCTGTGTGAGGTGCTGGATTCAATACCCAGTCCTGAAAAAAATGGTTAAAAACCTTCTGATAAATCCAACATTTTATTTATATGTAGGAAGCCTCTACCTCTAGTAATGACTTTTAAATCCATGTTGTTTGCTATTTCTGTAGCCATACTAACTTTCTGTTGGCACTTTGTATCCCCCCTCTCTTTAATTTTATTATTATTATTATGGTTCTGGGCATCTGAGCTACAACTCCAGCCTGTATGACAATGGGCTTGAGTTAAGGAATTCTCAGGGGAGAACTCTTTCTTTGCATCACAGCCTAGATGTGAACAACCCTCCTTCTGTGGACACATCACCTTTTAGGGTCCAGCTTTATGCCGTCCTTCATATGGACTTCTCTTCCGTGCAGGTTCCAGACATAGCCTCCCAAGTTCCACAGGTGTGCCCAGCTGAACCCCCAGTCCAGGCCTCAGCAGGGTTTTCTGTAAAGGACCAGTCTATAGTACTTCGGCCTTATGTGCTGCACTGTGTCTGTGGCACTCACTCACCTCCTCCACTCTAGTGTAACAGCAGCCAGACAGTATGTGAAGGGGCGGGTGGTGTTGTGTTCCAGTAAAACTTTACTTACACTAAGGTGTGGCAAGCCAGGCACAGGCCATTATTGGCTGACTCCTGGTCCAGGCCCTCAGAAACTGGCAGGTGTACGATGCAGGATGGTGGACTGGGGGCTGGTCACTCGGGTGGGAAGAGAAATTTACCAGTGCAAGCATAAGAGTGAAGATCAGAGTTTATCCAGGGCGGGGGACACCGTCAGGGGAGGGCAGCTGTGGAATCTCACTGCCAGGCTGAGATGCTGGGGTTTTTAATAAAGATTTGAGGAGAGGGCAAAAAGAGATTAGGCAGCAGACATGAGCATATCTCAGGTATATCTTTCTCCATATCTCCAACACCTGTGGATCTCCCAGGAACACCTGCAACTTGTCCTAAAACTATTTGTTGAAAGCTGCAATTTGCTAAGATCATTGCCTTTGGCTTCCCAGAAGGCCTTTGGCTTCAAGCCCAGGAGGTACGCCAGGTCATCTTCTAGTGAAGATAGGTCTGAAGTCACTGGGCAAGTGTGTCTTACATAAAGGATTTATTTTGTATAGTTTTGGTCAGTGTGTCTCAGGACCTTGTCCATGAGCTGGGCAAGATGACCTTTGACAAAGTTCCACCGCTCAAGGTTTTCACCCTCCTGACACAAATGGCAGCTCCTATGCGATACCCGCAGGGAGAAGCCAGCTTCAGCAAGCCCAAGTCAGAGCTCTGAGAATGTCACTGAGCACTGTCCCAGTCTGGTCCTGCATTTGGCCAAGATGTCTTACTTGTGTATGAAGCACCAGGCAGGTTTCTCTGGAGATCTGGTTCATCTCCTTGCTAGGAATGGGCATCAGGTTTTTCTTAATCAGAGTAGGTTTGGGGGGATTTCAAATTGCTCAGGAACCTTTAGAGACCACACTCATCTAAGATGTTAAAGCCAAACTTCTCCTCCTATGGATGCTTGAGCCTTTTTTATTTTTTCCTCCAAGAAATGCCTTTCTTTCTTTCTGTTTTTCTTTCTTTGAATCTTCAGGCCGGTCCTAAACTCATTACGTTGTGCACTACTATGCCAAGTTTATATGATGCTGGGGAATTGAACTGGGGCCTTGTGCCTGCTATGCAAACACTCTTAACTGCTAAGCCACACTCCCAGCCCTGCTTGAGCCTTCTTATTCTCTGAGACTCTTGCTGTCCTGTGAGGGAAAGCTTTCTGTTTTTCGCCTCACTCCCATTTCCAGCCCCTATGCCGCCCTTCCATATTCCTGTCTCAGTGTTCTCCCTGGCCACAGCAGCCAGTAGGCAGATGGTTCTTTCCTCACTTCTTACCCCAGAAACCACGCTTCATTTTCATCTCAAGTTCCTTCCTCCTGGTTCTTCCTTCAGCCGTAGAGAGGCGTAGAGCTGTTTTGACTGTTCCTACTAAAATAGAGTAGTACAGGAGACAAGTAACATTCGCTATCTGGCTTGGCAGGCTTCCCTTCCTGTGGCTCTCGGAGTACCTTGCACAGTGATTCGAGTACAGCAGGTAGTTAAATATTTGCAGAATGAATGAATTTGTAGCTTTTGCTGGGTTAAAGGCATAGAGGATTGAGCTACATGCCTGGCAGTTTTTATTTTTGATTCCGAGTCAGAATCTCACTCTTGCCTAGGCGGAGCTCCCAATTTGTGACCATCCTGCCTCAGCCTCCCGGTGTGCTGGGATTACAGGCCTGCACCACTATGCAGGGTTCATAGCCCGTTTCTCTGTTGGGAAAATTGTATTTTTTTGCAAAGTCATGGTTTTGGAAAGACTGGTCATTGGCTTGTCTTAGGCCTGTCAGTCACATGGTGGGGCCACGGCATTCCTTCAGATACAGAGCTACAACTGTGCCCATCCTAAAGCCCATAAGGAGTCTCCTCATGGAATCAGGAGACCAGGGACTCCAACGCTCAGAGATCACCACTGTTAGCTGTGTGCCTGTTGTTAGCTGTCCTCCATCAGTGGTGCTTTGTCCCCATCTGACTTTTTCATGTGTTAATCCATCTTATGAATATAGCATGATTCACATCCGGCCAATTCTTAGGCACTTAATATAATGTTTTAATTTGATTTTTAATGTAATTTTTATAAGTGTTGTAATGAACTGATTCACACATAACTTTTCACCTCTCTACTTATTTTTTAGGGTAGATTGTTCTAAGTAAAAGGAAACATAAGCTCAAAGGGGTTGAACATCTTTAAAAACTTTGCCTGTGAGTTGATCAGCAGCCACAGTATTGGGCCAGCCAGGCCATGTTCTCTAAATTTTTGTCTAGTTTCAAATTTTGATCATAGTTGCTTTACTTTTGGACATGCAGTTTATTTATTTTTTAAATTTTGTTTTATTTTATTTGAGGCAAGATCTCACTTTGTAGTCTGGATTGGTCCTATGCTCAAGTGCATATCCCAGCTTGGCCTTAAACACCCTGCAGTCCTCCTGCCTCAGCCTCCCAGTGCTGGGATTATAAGTGTACATCACAACATCCAGTTTATGTGGTGCTGGGGAACCAAACTCAGGGCCTCGTGCTTGCTAGGCAAGTGCTTTAACCATTAAGCTACGCCCTAACCCGTGGGCGTGCAATTCATTACGTAAAATTTTATCACAGTATTCAACACGTTTAAATTTCTCTTTTGATATGGATATTGGATATATGTAGGTGTGTGTGTTCTGTGTAAGCACACACGTATGCACATATATGCTTCTGTACATATGTTGATTGTCCCATATGTATCTTTTGTCTGACACATTAATCTTTTCTATTGTGGCGTTAGAATTTTTCTTATGATTTACATAGTCCATGTGATGAATTTATGATCCAATACATACATTATAAATATTTTCCCCTTTCCATAGACACCTTTTTTGCTTATGGCCATTTTTTTTAACATGAATTTTTGGTGCAATTTCAGACTTACAGAAAAGTCGCACAATCAGTACAGGGTTCTAAGACATCCCCAGTCAGTGTTGTCAGATGTCAGCCTCTGCATTTGTCTCATTCTTCTCTTTCCCTTTCTCTGCTTCTCTGGGTTTTGTTTGAATTATTTACAGACATTATACACATGAAGCTATGATATTTTTTAAAAATCTGTCTCACTTTTAAGATGTATTTTAATTTTCAAATTAAGGCAACAATGTGAAGTTCCCATAGGTCCCAAACCCAGCTGGCCCCATTGTTAATGTCTTCAGTTAACATGGCACGTTGGTTACAATTAAGAAATCAGTGTTGATATTATATGGAAGTCCATGGTTTGTTCAGATTTCCTTGGTTTTTACCTGATATTCTTCTTTCAGTCCCAGGAGCCCATCCTGGACACCTCATCTCCTTTGTTCATCATGCCTCCTTAGGTCCCTTTTGGGAGTGACAGTTTCTCAGAATCCATTTGTTTCGCTGACCTGACAGGTTTTTTTTTTTTTTTGGGGGGGGGGGGGTGGGTGGTATAGGACAAGTGTATTGTAGGACATCCCTGGCATATATTCTTAGTGTTTGTGTATCTCAAAACTCACAATTTGAAGCCTAATCCCCTAACTGATGGTATTAGGAGACAGAAAGAAGCAGGTTTGTCAGGAGGGTGGAGCCCTCACCCACGGGATTAGTGCCCTATGAAGGGCTGAAGAAACCAGAGTTTGATTGAAAGAAGAAACCACATGTGGAAGGAGTCAGGAAACAGTTCCTCCCCAGACTCTGTAGCTGCTGGTGCCTTGATCTTAGACTTCTCAATTTGCAGAATGGTGAGCCATACAATTTCTGTTTCGTATTTATTTTATTTATAAGCTACACCATTTATGGAAGTTTGTTATAATAACCCAAATGGATGAAGATGATTCTTCTATTGGAACTTATCTGATTTTTTTTTCTTGTGGTTTGACTGGATTTATCTGGGAGAAAGCACACAGAGGGAAAGGACTGTTTCCATCATGTCACATCAAGGTGTGCTCTGGTGACATGGTTTGTTGTTGTCGGTGCTAAGCTTGATGCCTTTTTGGGAAGATCATAGCCTCCCGAAACACGTATGAACATAATCTGGGGTGTTCAGGTCTGATGCTTTGAACAAAATTTAGAGGTTCAAATGATCTTTGAATCTCTGTGAAGATTATATAACAACTAGGACACTGTTCTACTCATTAAAATTCATGGATTTGAATAAATACATTGATGAAAATTCTTTACATGTGAGGTTAATTTTATGCAGTGTGTTTTGGATGATGCTATGAACTAGGTATTAATATTGGAACAAAAAGTCTGTTTTTTTCTTTACAGTACTGGGGACTGAACCCTTTGCACTATGCTACAGCCCTAGCCCAGTTTTTAGTTCTGATTTTGAAACAGGGTCTTGCTTTTCAGGCTGTGCTTCCACAATCCTCCAGCCTCAACCTCCCAGAGAGCTGGGATTTCAGGCCTGAACTACCAGGTGTGGCAGAAATACAATGTGTAAAGATCTGTCCTTTAAAATACTTGAGTCCCAGCACTCGGAAGGCTGAGGCAGGAGGACTGCTGTGAGCCAGCCTAGGCTCCATAGTGAGTTCAGGACCAGCTTGGGCTACAGAATAAGACAGTCTCAAAAACAAAACAAATAATATAAATAAATATAAATAAGATAAAATCTTTGAGAGTGCCAGTAGAGCTGCAGACATGTTTGCTTGTCCCTACATAGGGGTCAGAACATCCGTGTATATCAGCACAGGCAGGCCTTGGGTACTCCAGAAACTGCTTAGCAAGGGGACACATCGCATCTAGAAATGATTTAGTTGCCTGATGACGCTCACTCTTGTTTCCACTCCCTGGAACAAGCATTTTGAGTGTTTGATCTATTAAATTTCCCATATCCTACAGTTGATCTTTTCCTGGAGCCAATAAGAAAAAAGGTTAGTAAAATGAGTCTGAATGATTTATTTGTACAGAAAGAATGAATTTCCTCTTAGGCATACATCAGACACCCACATGATACCTCATCCACAATGTGGGGAGGGAGCATTTTTCAGGAGAAATCTGATGCCCAGTTGGGTTTGGTTTTTTTTTTTTTTTCCTTTTTCTTTTTCTTTTTTGAGACAGTACTTCACTCTGTAGCCCAGGCTGGTCCTGAACTCACTATAGAGCCCGGGCCCAAGCTGGCCTTGGATGCACAACAGCCCTGTCTCAGGCTCCCAAGTGCTGGGATTACAGGCGTGTACCCTTGATGCCCAGTTGGTATGTTTCACCGTGGCCTTCCCACCTGAGTCCCCTACAGACGCCGCAGTGGGAGCTAGAACTGCATCAGGGCTTCCTTAGGTTGTGAGATAGGGTCAGAGGGCAAAAGGGCCTTTTCAGAAGCCAGAACGTATCGACTGTTGGAGTGATTTACCTCTGGTCCCCTTTTTTATGACCTACAGGGTGATTGGGACAGAGAAGGCACATGCTACTGATGTTGGGACCACGTACCTTAACCTGAATGGTTTAAGACAGGAAGGACTTCATAAAACTAGATGGCAGGGCAAACTTTTGTCGAGCTAGAGAAGGTGAAATTTTAAGCATCTGGCAGATGGGTAGATGTTTTCTCATTCTAAGACACCCGTCACTGGTTTTACTTTTAAAGTGCATTTTGCAGACTAACAAGTATACTTTTATGAAGTTTCACTGTTTTTGCAGAGAAAGAGACATAGACACAGGAGGGAGAGAGTGAGAGAACTTTGTAACTCTTCTGAGTTCCTTGTAGTAGGGGCATTCAAATCAATAACTAAACTTAAGCACCTCAAAAATATGTAAGAGGAAAGAGCCCATCCTAAAAGCAGAGTTTGCACCCAAGTCTTTCATTCCTATTGTACCACCTGCAAACAGAAGGGATTCCAGATGTAAAGGATCCTGAACAACAACAAAAAAAAAGGTTAAAAAAAAAAAACAACTGTGTTTTCCAAGTAACAGACTGTTGTCTTTTTGGTGTGTTTGGAGCAAGCACACACTGTGTTCTCATATGATGATTTCTGGCCTTGTGTTGCTGTGTTTTCACATCCTGGAGTGTGAGCTGAGCCCACACTGTTCCTGTTCTTCATTCCCTGAGATTAGATTCCCTTCCTTGGCTTCCTGCTCTGTGCTCCTCCTGTCACACTGCTCAGCGACAGCCATACATGGCTAGCGTGCGCTCTCTCTCTCCTTCCTTTCTTCCTTCCTTTCTTCCTTTCTTTTTTTCTGGTACTGGGAATCAAGTCCAGGGCCTTCCCACTAAGCAACACCCCCAGCTCATTTTTATTTATTTACTTATATTTAAGCCAGGGTCTTGTTAAGGCCCTAAGTTGCCCATGCTGGGTTCAGCTTCGAATTTTCCTGCCTCAACGTCCCAGTGTGCTGAGATTACAGGTGAGAGTCACTGGGTCAGCTGGTTATCTACTGACATTTTCCCCATTCCTTAAGCTATAATTCACGTCTGAAGTGTTCCCCCCAGGGCTCAGGTGCCGAAGGCCTGGTTCCCATCCCGGGGTGCTATTGGGAGATAGTGGAAATTTTAAGAAGTGGGGCCTGAGGCAGGAGGATCACTGGGGGTTTGAGATCAGCCTGGGCAAAGTAGGAAGTTCAAGGCCAACCTGGAGTGCAAAGGGAGACCCATCTCAGACAAACAGAAAGAGGTGATGCCTCAACAGAGGAAGCTAGGTTATTGAGGATGTGCCTTGAAGGGGACACTGAGACCTTTGTCTCCTTCTCTCTGCCTCCTTGTGTCCATGAGGTGATAGGCTTTCTGTGTCCCTGTTCCCACTACACTGTTCTGTGCCGTCACTACAAAACTTCAGGGTTGAGTGACTAGAGACCAAAAACTCTGAAACCATGTGCTGAAATAAACCTTTTTCCTTATTATGCTGGTGACCTGAGGTAGTTTATCACAGTGACAGGAAGCTAGCACTCTGTACTTAGATTACAAGTTTGCATTTATTATTTCGATTTTCTTTTTTGTTTTTCATGGTGGCATCCCATAGTCTCAAATAGCTGTGGATTGTTCACTTGGAAGAGAAAGACCTAACTATGTTTTCTGGCCAGTTCTCAATTTCAGGTGATTAGAAATTCATTATTTTTTATGAGAGAAAGGTAATCATGTCCCCATAAAATGTTTACACATCCAGACTTTGCTAGGACACGGTCCTGATCGCTCAGACCTCATTGAAGAAGCCTCGGGCACAGGACTTTATGACTCAAAACATTCAGGCCTTCCAGGAACCACGGGAGAGATTTCCCCATGGTCTGCAGCCGGAGAACCTCAGGACATCTATGAACACTGAACATGGAAAATGCCCATGAGAAAAAGTTGCACAATCGCTGTTAGTCACTTTCTGTTTCCTGTATTCCCTGCTTAATTTCCCTGGTAGCTGGCACCAACATCTAGGGCTCAAGTTGCTGAGGGGTATTCGGGAAAACCCACATAAATGTCGGATGAGGTTTGGCAAGCCGCACGTCTTAGTGATCTAACCATGGTGTAGCTAGAGATTTCATCAAGCAGAGGAGGCAGGAAGCCCCTGCCACTGCCAAACGTCTGCTGGAACTCTGGCGGCTGCAGACCATCCTTTATAAAATTGGATTCTACATAGTTTTAAATGGGATGAAGCTGCTGGAATAGATATTTGGACCTGAATCCTACATGCAAAGGGATTGCTTAAATAAAATGGCGTAGGTTGGGGGATTGTTGAGCTTAAGGGTCTTTTTAGGGAATAAAAGAACTTAATAAAGTTCCTCTAAGGGGAGATTATTGGAAAACCCAGTCTTGTCCTAGCAGGATGGACCCAGGTTCTGGAAAGGAAACACTTGAGACCTGACCATTTGGGCAGATTAGCGTGGTTAGCTGTGGCCAGCGGAGGGGGATGGATTTCCAAATCTTTTCACACCTAGAACCTAATGGGTGGGTGGGTTGGTGGGTGAGTGTGTACTGGGGCTTGAGCCAAGGGCCTTCCCCACTGAGCCATATCCCCAGCCTATTTACAAGTTGGTTTGTTTAAGGGAGGGGCTTGCTACATAGTCTAGGTTGGCCTTGAACTTGTGATCCCCCTGCTTCAGCCTCCCAAGGGGCTGAGGTTACAAGTGTGTGTTACCACAGACAGCTTGATAGTTTCTAAGTCTTAATTACCTCAAAGCATCTTTACCTTTTTTTTGTGATTTTGACCCCAAGAATTTGATCAAATCCTGTCCCAGCGCTCGATGGCTTTTCCCCACAGGCCCGTGTGACTTGGGACGGCATGTGCTGCCTGACTTCTTTTTCTCTGTTTTGACCAGCTAGCTGAGACACTTATTGACTCGTCCTGAGCTGCTTTGTTTCTCACACTCTTTTTATTTCTATCATTTTGTTAAGTAGTAAAGTCGCTACTGATTGGTTGCTTGTGTCTGTATGTTGTCTTCTGCCCTCCCGTTGGATGGCACTCAGCAGCTGTGTCATCGTGTTTCTGTCACACCTCATAAAGAAACCCATGAAAGGAGACTGCCAGATCTGCTTCAGGAAGGGGCAGGGTTGGAGGGATGGTGTGTTCCAAACAAGGGAGCTTCATGGCACTGTATCTTTTATTGTAGTCAATTATCTATTTTCTTTTTTTTTTTTTTTAATATGACTGGGGGTTGAGCCCAGGGCCTCTGCACTGAGCTACATCCCCAGACCATGTTTTTTGTTTGTTTGCCTGTTTGTTTTTGAGACGGGGTCTCACTCTATAGTCCAGGCTGGTTCTAAACTCAGTATGTAGTGCTCAGGTTGGCCTTGAACTCAAGGCAATCCTCCTGCCTCAGCTGCCTGAGCGCTGGGATTATAGGCGTGCACCACCACACTGAATTTATGTGATGCTGGGGAGTTGAGCCCAGGGCCCTGTGCTCATTCATTAGGCCAGTGCTGTAACTGCTGATCTACATATATCCCCTGCTCCAGACTGGGTTTTAGTTTTGGTTTAGAAACTGGGTTTTGCTAAATTGCTGAGTTGCCGAGGCTGGGCTTAAAGTTGTAATCCTCCTGCTTCAGCCTCCCAGAGCACCAGAAACACGGGCTCAGCATGCCAGGGGCCCTGTGTTGTTTGCTGTCACCTGTGACCATCGCAGTCCACTTGCAGGACAGTTCCACTGCCCTGAGAGAGCCCCAAAGCCATTGGCAGAGCACAAAGGCACAGTGCCTTTTTAAACAACTTTTTGGAGGTATTTTCTTCTTATTTATTTATTTATTTATTTACTTTTTAGATGGAAGGATGCTAATCCTTCCAGATTACCCTGGTGCATTTGTTTTGCCCAAACAAAACAATTTCTTTGTATCTAATTTTAAAGGTGACTTGGGCTGGGCATGATGGCTCACACCTGTAATCCCAACTAATACAGGAGGCTGAGGCAGGAAATTTATGAGTTCAAGGCCAGCTTGGCCAACTTTACAATACCCTATCTTGAAATAAAAAGGACTGAGCTCAGTGGTAGAATCCTGTTTTATTTTTTTAAGGATTATTTATTTATTTATTTTTATTGGTTCTGGGGAATTGAACTAAGGGCCTTGCACTTGATGCAGGCACTTTAACCTCTATGCCATTCCTCCAGCCCCTAGAATCCTTTTTAGAATGAGCCAGGCCTTAGGGTCAGACTGAAGATGAGCTAGAGTACCATAAGGATGGCCGCCTTCCGTCTAGCCCCGGCCGACTAAGGGTCTTTCAGCTGTCTGCGTGACACTTCCGTCATCAGAGAGACTGTGACCCTCCTGCTGATGTAGACACTCTTATCTGCATGTCCTCCTCCTGTTCTGGCATTTCCTGTTTGTGCAGGTATTGTTTCCCCGGCTAGAGCATGGGGCTCCGCAGAGCTTGCCTGCCATAGCCGGTCTCTTTGGCGCCTGGAGCAGGGCCTGGGGACATAGTCCGTGCCCAACAGCCCTGCTGAGTTGCGGCAAGACAGGAAGTTAACTGCAGAGCCGCGATAGTGCCAGACTTTCTCTTTTTTCGTTCACAATAGTTCTTGAAGTGTTATTTTTACACTAGATTTTCAATATTTCTATTCCAGCTGGGCCCAGTGGCACAGGCCTGTAATCTCAGTATGCTGGGAGGCTGAGGCAGGAGGATTGCATGTTTGAGCCCGGCCTGGGTATCTTAGCAACTTAGCAAGACCCTGACTCAAAATAAACAATAAAAAAATGGGATGGGGATGCAGCTCTGCACTTGAGGCCCTGAATTCAATCCCCAGTACCAAAAATGACGTTTTTTTTTTTTGTTTGTTTTGTTTTTTTGTTACTTTTAATTTATTTCAGTTTCGTTAACTTTGACCTTTTGTCTAGGAAGGATAAATTAGGTTCACTGTCTCTCTCCTTTCAATTCTTGTTCAGTAAACTAATTTTGATTTTTTTTAAAAAAAGAACTTTTTGTTTTGTAGTTTTCACAAGTTGTTTGCGAATCATTTGCTGTTGCTGGCTTTCCTTTCGTTGAATCTGTCTGCTCAGCCCTTTCAGCGTCACGTGTTAGAAGCTATTTTAACCTAATTGGGCTCATACCTCTTTTATTAGTCTTCATTGATTATATTATCATGCCAGGTCTAAAAATATTCTCCTGGGGCTGGAGGAATGGCTCAGTAGTTAAAGTGCTTGCTTTAAGCACTAAGTCAAACGCTAAGTACCTGAGTTCGGTTCCCCACCACCACATAAGCCGGACGTGGTGCCACATGCCTGTAATCCCAGCACTTGAGAGGCTGAGGCAGGAGGATTGCTATGAGTACAAGGCCAGCCTGGGCTCCGTAGTGAGTTCAGGACCAGCCTGGGTTGCAGAGTGAGACCCTGTCTCAAAAATAAATAAATAAATAAATAAATATAAAAATACCTCCTGTGGCCTTTAGAAAGAAGAGTGGGCCTGATGTATTTTACTGGAAGAATTTAAGAGCATTTTCTTAGCTGGAATTCATTTTTATTTTTCATTTGTACTTTTTTTAAAGTTTTGGTTTGAAGATTTAAGGAATAGGTATGTGAATGTTTAGAGACTTGTTTTTTGTTTGTTGTGTTTTGGTTTGTAAGAGAGCTTCTAAGGGGGTAATATCTTATGTATAGCCCAATAAGGATACTAGGGTATTATTTATTTTTAAAATATGTGTTTAATTTTCTTCTTTAGATTCCACATTATTGGCTATTCTCAGTTACCTGGTGTCTTAGTCACTTGGCAGTTGCTAGGATGACAGTACCTGCTGCTGCAAGAATGAGAGGTTTATTTTGACTCAGAGTTTCAAAGGGTTCGGTCCATGGTTGGCTGGCTGCCAGACAGAAACAGCAGGGTGGAGGGTTCAGCGGAGGGCGACTACTTGCTCAACAGTAAAACCGGGAAGCAGAGAGAGAAGGGAGGAGCCAATCCCAAGGTCAGCCCCACCCTGAGCCTGCTGTCCTGACCAGGCTCCACCTTCCCACAGCACGTAAGCTGTGAACTCATGGGTGGGCGAATCCACAGGTAAATACAGAGCCCTTCTCGATACACCGCTAGCCACCTTCCAGCAGTTGCAGTTGGAACACATGAGACTTTTAGAGGATAATAAGGTCTAAAGTGTAACACCTTGTTGATTGTTTTTTCAACAGATTCCTTTAATTCGTTCTCTCAGCTTTATAATGATCTTTGTGTTCTTGGCAGAGAACCAGATTTGTCATATATCCACGTAGCTAATCCCTCACTCTTTGCAGTCACTCTTCTATGTTAAATAGTTTCTACTGGGTACAATTTTTTTAAATCGTACTGGTTTAGCAGGGTAGTATTTTCCTGTATTGAAAAACACCACTTTGAAGTTTTATATTTCCTTTCCTAGGGTAAATAAGTTGATCTAACTCATTGCTGCGCCTCAGGAATCCAGGGTGTGGACCATTTCTCTGTATTTTTTAGGTCTTCCTGGTTCTCTTACACTCGGAGCCCATTTATTTGAGCATCTGTAAACCCACATAGTTACAAAAAGCTGCCTCTGTCCCAGGCTCTTTCCTAGGCAGTGAGATACATCAGTAAAGAAACAAAACTCCTACTCTTAGGGCACTTGCATCCTGGAGATAAAATAGTCCCATGGAAGACATTTATTTTTGTACACGATGATAAGTTGAAAGGTGATGAAAGAAAAAAGATAATAAATAAAGTGAAGGAACAGAGGAGATGAAAGGAGGTATTTTCAGTGGGATTGTAACTGATAGGGCCGTATAGAGCAGAGATCTGAATCGATGTGAACAGTGACAAGATGCAGGAGAAGGGTGCTGAGGTATGTGCAAAGGGCCTGAGGGCAAGAATGTGCTTAATTTATTGAAGTGACAGGTAAGCCAGGTGAGTGAGGGTGAATGGTAGGAGATGCAAGCCAGAGGTGGGCTATCTCAAGGCACTGCTTCACCTGTCGCAGTGTGCTGCCCACTGGCCTTTCACAGTCCCAGGACAAACGTGTCTGCTGCCTCGTGTTTTTCGGCCTTTCCTCTCGATATGCCTTCAGAGTTCTGTCTTGGCTGTCCTAATGGTCATCATCTCAGTTGTGGCGGTGGCTGCAGTGTCCCCTCACCCCGTCACTCTGTCGTGGGACCTCGTCCTGCTTCTCACTGTGATGCATTTGTTTTCTTCTTTATTGACTGGTACCTGAGTGCCCCGAGGCTGAAGGCCATGTTCATGTGGCTACTGTGTGGTCCTACTAGCTCACACCTGGCCTGGGACGTTAGTGGCTGCCCCCGGGAATGAGAGGGACAGCAGAACTCTGTTAACAGCCACTGTGCCCAGCTCATACCAAATGACCCTGAGAGAGTACAGCACCCAGGCCAAAGGCTCACAAGAGAAAAACAAACCTGTGGTGGACATCCCACGCAGAGCTTCCAGTGAGTTCTGACCTGCCTTCTTTAAAAGCCATGCTGCATAGACTTCCTTCTCGGAAGCCCAGAGGCCTCTGGGAAGCCAAGGAAATGGCCTATCGGACTGTAGCTTGGGATATAATTTCCTGCCCAGCATAGATGCTCCCAGAAGACCTGCAAGGTGCTACGAGGCATTCCGTAGATAATCTCTTCAGTGCCTTGCCCTTGCCTGCCTTCTTAGACTCCCATACAAGACCCCAGGCCCTTGTTCCACTGGTGGGACCCTCACGCTATCTTGCCTGCTGTGTCCCCTGGACAGTCACACCAAAGAGAAGACTGTGATTGGCTAGACAATTAGCGAAGAAGTCTTCCTGGACCCGCCTCCCCTCAATGAACTGCTTTTTATTTTTAAATATGGAACACTTTATGAATCTGGGTATCACCCTTATGCAGGGGCCATGCTAATCTCCCTCCGTGTGGTTCCAGTTTTAGTCTGTGTGCTGCCGAAGAGAGCACCTCATTAAACTTACCCTTACCCTCACGTCCAGGGTACTTTGTTACTGCCGGCCACACTGCTGTCAGCAGAGGACGCAGCGTGCTCCGAGGAGCCAGCAGACCTTTGCGATTTGGTTCACAGAAACACTTCCCTCCCTTACCCACAGGAGAGGAACAAGAAAAGACCAAAGGCGGCCATGATCAAATCAGCCCCGACCTCTCCTCTTGTTCTCTCACCTCCCGTGTGCGTTAGCAACAGGCAGAGCCGGTATTCCTGGGAGTCCCCAGTTTGATATTTTTCAGTTCCTGTGACCTTCACTGATGTCCCCAGGGCTCAGGGATTTCTGTGACCACGTGGATCGGGTTCTTCCCCAGGGTAGTTTCCCAGCACTGCTCTGGTTTCTTTTCACAACTTGAACCCAAGAAAGCACGTGGATATTTCCTGGTCCCTGTTGAAGCAGGGAAAGGGGAAGCGAAGTGTCTACAGCTAGCGAGTGTATCAGGAAGCGGCATCGGGGTTCTCTGCGACTCCGCGTATGTGTGATGTAGCCTGGGGGAGCTGGGGAACATAAACCTGGTTCCTGCTGTCCTCAAGTCTCTGTTCTCTAATGAGACATTTTAAAAAAATGTTTATAGAAGAAACGGGAGTGGAGCTTGATGTAGAGTTCTCATTTAGCATGTGCGAGTCCCTGAGTTCCATCTCTAGCACTGGGAAAACAAAAACATTCCTTACATGAGAAGTGACTGAATTGCTGCTTTTTTTTTTTTTTTTAGTCTTGCTCTATAACCCAGGATGGTCCTGAACTCACTGTGGAGCCCAGGCTGGCCTTGGACTCACAGCAATCCTCCTGTCTCATCCTCCCGAGAGCTGGGATTACAGGAATAGGCTACCACGCCTGGTTTGTGTGGTGCTAGGGAATCAAACTCGGGTACTTAGTACTTACCTAAGCACTTGAACTGCTGAGCCATTCTTCCAGCTCCTGAATTGCAATTTTTTGTGTCATCTGTAGTGCTGGGGATGGAACCAAGGGCCCTCAGTATATTACATCCCCAGCTCAGTATTTTTGGCTTTGACAGGGTTTCACTAACTTGCTACATTGCCCAGGCTGGACTCAAACTTAGAATCCTCCTGCCTCAGCTTCCCAGAGTGCTGGGGTAACAGGCCTGCATCATCAGTCAAGCCCAGCTTGCATTGTGATTGTTACCGAAGCAATGCACCGGGAAGTCCAGAGGCTGGGAAAATATGCTACAGTAGGAGCTGGGGCTCTTGGCGTGGGAGGCCGGTTAAGGAAGACTTCTTTGCTAATTGTCTAGCCAATCACAGTCTTCTCTTTGGTGTGACTGGCAGAATCAGATTTTACTTGAATTAGACTTTGGTCTAGAACTTTACAGACTCTATTTTTGTAGCTCTCTTGCATCTGGAGATGTCCATTGATTTCCCCTGGCTGATGAGGCCCTGGAGGCACCCCAGCCCTCCAGCCTCCTCGCTGCTCCTTCCTGTCTGATGAGGCTCAGTTAGTGACCACAGGACCAAGTCACATGCTATCAGATTTGTAGGGTCCAAAGATAAGAAGCACTGGAGGCACTGATACTATCTAGGACCTGCCACAGCTACGGCCCTGAGCTTCCATCCTCTGACTCCTTATTAGGCAGGACAGTGAACCCCGTATTGGGATGAGGCCACAGCAGATGGCTTTCTGTCTCCTGCAATTTCACTTACACAGGTTGCTTCTGGAGGGGAAGGGACATTTAAGCCAGGCTTTGAGGGAAGTGAGGAGCGACTAACTGGGAAAAGAGGGCCAGAGGAGGAGAATTCCTAGTGCTCTGCTCAGAATTGGTATATGTGTGGGTATGGGTGTAGATGTGGGGACTGGGGATTGAGCCCGGGGCCTTTACACTGAGATGCACCCTAGACCATTTTTTAGTTTAGGGTGGTTTTTTTTGTTTATTTTGTGTTTTTTGTTTTTTGAGGCAGCATCTTTCTAATTCGCTGAATTGCCCATGCTGAGCTCAACTTGGAATCCTCCTACCTTAGTCTTCCAGAGTGCTGAATGACAGGCATATGTCACCACGCCTGGTTCTTCTTTTTGGAATCTCTAGTGAATGAATGTCTACCTCCTGCTGTGGGATGTAGAAGCTCCTGCTGTGTTTTTTTATACTGTGTCCCAAATACTATTGATTTATACTAAGTAAAAAGAATGGTGTAAAAAATAATGATCCCCAAATTCACACCCAGCTGAACCCAGTTCCTGGGCCCTGGCTTCAATTGTCCTCTGTGGTTTCCCAGGGTGGCTCTCTGACACCGGAGCCGTGCCATTTATATCTGGTTCAGGATCAATTTAGAGCAGTCCTGAGCCAGGTTTTGTGGGTGGTTTTGGTGCAGGAGGTTCAATGCAGATCCTCCTCTGTGCTGAGCACAGGCTCTCTTACTGGGGTCTGGCGCTGTAGCTCAGGATTAGAGCACTTGCCTGGGAAGGGCAAGGCCCCGGCTTCACTGGGTGTGGTGGCACACAACTGTAATCCCAGCACTTGAGAGGCTGAGACAGGAAGATTACCATGAGTCTAAGATCAGCCTGAGCTACATAGCGAGTTCAGGACCAACCTGGACTAAAGACCGTGATCCTGTCTCAAAAGGTTAAAAAAAAAAAAAAAAAGGAGTTGGGAGAGTTGGGGAGGTGGAAACCTGTTGTCACCAGTACAGAAATTGAGAGTAGGTGTGGTCCCAGTGTCTGAGCTGGGCTCAGTATGTGATCAGTGCCTGTATCCCTCCCTGGTAGGCACAAGCTCCTCTGGTGCCTGGACCCCATGTGCTAGTGAGCAATAGAACTGTCTTTGGTTCCTAAAACATTAAGGCATAGCGAAATATCTGGAGGGCTGAAACAGGAGGGCCTTAGGTTCTAGTCCAGCCTGGGTAAATTAGCAACTTAGTGTGACCTCATCTCCAAAATTTAAAAAGCAAATTAAAGATGGACTGGAGGTGTAGCTCAGTGTGCAGGCCCTGGGCTGCCTCCCCAGAAACACACACACACATACACACACACACAGACAGAGTGGCCCAGGTCTAAGCCTCACTGACCCCTTCACACTGAGTTTTCTTCTTCGTGAGTCTCGTTGACATTTCAGCCTATGTCACATCCTCCGGAGCCAGACCCTGTGCTTGTTGGGCTGTTTTCCAGCTGTCTCCTTTACCCAAGCCAAAACCCCGTTTGTGTTGCAGGACCCTCACAAATACGTACAGGATTTCTTTGGTTTTTCTCTTTGCCATAATTCAAATCCAGAGATGAGGTAGGGTTGGGCGGGAAAGAAGAAAGTCACCTTTGTCTCCTTTGGTACTGTGAGGGGAAATATTCTTGAGTCCCTTGTTTTTTAATTAATTTTTGTGGTACTGGAGATCAGCCCCAGGGCCTTTGCAGTGCTGTATGCCCAGCCCACGTTTGTAGCTTTGATTTTGAGTCAGAGTCAGGTTAAGTCACTGTGTTACCCAGGTTGGTCTCCAGTTTACACTTCTCCTGCCACAGTCTCTGAGAGCGCCAGATTGATAGGTCTGACGTTGATCACGTATTTGTTAGAGACGCAAAGTCAGGGAGGAAACTGCAGGCAGACGACGGGAAGCTCACTGGAGCTGTGTGTGGTCTGCAACTCATAAAGCAGGTCACCGTTTTGCAGATGAGGAAAGTGAGCTGTCAGAGAGGTTCAGCAACTGGCCTAAGGTCACACAGCCATGGGAGTGGGGGGCTGTCTCTGTGATTTCAAAGCCTGTTCACTTTTGCCTGTCCCCATAATTACTTGGTAATCATGTTCAGGGCTCAAAGGGGACATTATCGGACTTAGGTGCTTCCAGTGTACGCTGTCATTCTTCTGAATTAGCCTTGTGGTCATTGTCTCGAAGTGTTTATTCCCATTTAGGCTTTTGCTTTAGCCACTTGCCAACACCAGAGGATGAGCCATAGCCGCCGGGCGCAGGCCTGGACCTCCAGCCAGATCACTCTTCCAGCTCCGCCTGTGTCTCTTGGGAGCAGACAGGGACAAAGCTGCCTTCTGTGGGCCTGACCTGGCTGTGACTCGGCTGCTCTCCGCGGAGGTCCAGCGCGGCTGGGGGACACCAGCGTCCTGTCTTAGAGAGCATGGCTCTCTGGTGGGTCATCAGCGCCATTTCTAGTATGGGGTTTTCAGCTGTTGCCTTCTGGGTAACTGGTTCTTAGCTGTTGTGGTAGTTTTCAAAGCTTTTATTATTTAATTTAAATCTCTGTGCTCACTATTGAATCTGTTTTTGGAAAGTGTTTTAGCAGCTTGCTATCCTGAGGAAAGATTCGGTTGCCAGTGAGACAAGATAAAGATATGGTTTGTCAGCCAGACCCGGTTGTCTGAGCTTCCTCTGGAACATACATATATGTATATTTTAATGGTATTGAATTTCTAAATTGCTGTCAGTTCTCAAAAAGTCAGTTCTATACTCAAAGGATTGAATCTGGGGCTTTTGTACAGTTTTTTTCTTTTTATTTTTGAGAGAGGATCTCACTAAGTTGCTGAGTTGCCCAGTTTGGACTCAACATTGAAACCTTCCTGCCTTCGCTTCCAAGAGTGCTGGGACTATGGGCCTGTGTCGTTAGGTCTGGCTGAAAAATCTTACTGGCTCATAAACAAGACCACGGAACTGCCTGTGTTCAATGTGAGTGCTTCAGAGCTTATAAAATTCAAAGCCTTTTTTATTTTTTGTGATACAAGAGTCTCACTCTGTATCACAGTCTAGGCTGGTCCTGAACTATCTGTGTAGTCCAGGCTGACAATCCTCCTGCCTCAGCCTCCCAAGTGCTGGGATGACAGGCAAGCACCAGCATGCCTGGCTAATTTTTATGTGGTGCTGGGGAATCGAATCCAGGGCCATGCACTTGTAAGGAAAGTGTTCTAACCCCAGAGATCCACACTAACCCTTCAAAGCTCATTTCCAAAATCAAATTCAAAGCTGATTTTCTGGTTGCTGTTGTCACGTGGCCCCGCGGGGAATGGAACTCAGGGCCTGCACTTGAAGCCGCCATCGCTGGGCTACCCCAGCCCTGGAAAATCATTTGACCAGAGAAAGGTGGTGAGAAAGGAATTCTTTGTTTACTTTGAGGCTGGTCATCGGGAGGGACAGTATGAGTGGAACTGTGTTCCCTGCTGTGTGGTACTCTCTGTTGCCTTTTGCTGGGTCTCCTCTGCCCATTTCAGCGGCTTCTTGGTGATCAAATCCTCCAAAGCTGGCTGCTAAACGACCCTTGTCTGTCCCTTCCTTTCCCACCCACAGCTCTGCCCCTCACCTGTGGCCCTCTCCAGGTCCTGGACTCTCCATCCACCTGGACCAGACCTGCCTGTGTTACCCTACCACTTCAAATCTTCCCCACTTGACTTCTCACAGAAAAGGGAACAGAAAAGATAAAGCCCAGCCCAGAGTCCTGGAGATCTAGCAGAGGGGCCCTGCCTTGGCATCCTGGCCTCTTCCTTTCCTTCTCCTGACACCTGGGCACAGCCTGCCCCTCCCATGGTCCTCTGGGTCCTGCTGCCCCCTGACCCTCCTCCCCCCTTCCACCCCCCCTTTCTCTCCCCTCTCCCCTGGGGGGCCCATGCATGTGTCACCACCCTGGCCTCCTCTTATCTAATCCTCTGTGGTGCTCATTTCCCTCCCTCTCCTGCTTCAACAATAACAAAAAAAATTCCTGGTGCATTTTAAAAATTCATCTAGACTGCATAAGCTTTAATTACTGTATTCATACCTAATGGCTGTATTTTGGTAATGGCATTGCACAGAGGCAAGACCTCGGTTCTGGAAGCCGTGGATTCCAATTCTATCTTGGCTCTGTCTGTCCATTTGTTTCCTCATCCGTGAAGTGGGACAGTCACGGTGCTGCTTCACAGCCCATGGGAAGACTTAAGAGTCAGCACTCACTAAGCTCAGGGAATTGAGGGGGGAGCATGAGAGTACTTACCACATTCCACAAAGAAACTGAGGTGAATTGCAAAGATTTGAGAAAATACATTTTAAATATTTTATCTGTATTATTGCTATATTTATTTGTAAAATAATTGACTGGATAATATAAAACATGAGTCATGATAAATTGTTATTTGTTGATAGAGTCTTTATATAGAACAATGAGTAACTTTATTTATTTATTTATTTATTTATTTTGAGACAAGGTCTCACTGTGTAGTCCAGGCTGGTGCTGAGCTCACTTACGGAGCCCAGGCTGGCCTTGAGCTTAAGACAGTCCTCCCAAGTGCTGGGATGATAGGCGCATGCCACCACACCCAACTTGAGTAACTTTTATAATAAAGCAATGGGGCTGGTTGATGCAGACCTCTCATTCCAGCACTCTGGGAGGCTGAGGCAGGAAGATCATAAGTTTAAACCCAGCTTGAACAATTTAGCAAGAATCTATCTCAAAATCAAAAATACAAAAACAGGCTGGGAATGTAGCTGAATGTCAAGACTCTGGGTTCGATCCCCAACACCACAGTAACAACAGAACAACAATTTTATGTTCCTAGACGTAAGAGGTTAATGAAGTTCTTGGATTTTAGTCATTTTATTCAGAGGCTTGACCAATGGATGGATCATCTTCAATTTATTACACAAACTGAGTCTGTTTCTGAAGAATCTGGAGCATGGTGGGGGGAGAGAAAGAGGAAGGAAGAAGTGGGCTGGCGAGGACAGGGGTGTGGGGAGGCCGGTAGGGGAGATTGGGGCGATTAGGACAGACAGCAGAGCTGTCCAGGAACTGGTCCCTGGGATGTGGTCACCTAAGAAGAGACTTAATGCCTCAGTTTCTCGACACACAATCAAATCTCATTGCTGCTGCTATAAATGATGCCGAAGTAAACAAATTTTGACCTACACATGTTTTGTGCATCTTTAACTATTTCCTTTGAATAAATCAAGAAAGTATTATCTGATCAAAAGAAGTGATGAGATCTTTGGATACTAATTGCTAGCTCACCTTCCAGATGAGCTGTACTGTTTACTGTCCTACCAACAGTGTTTGTGTTCGCTTCTCTTGTGTTTGCTGTTAGTGGATGGCTTGTGGGTATTTTTTTCCATAGGCTAAAGGAAAAAAAAAAAAGTGAAGAAGCCATATCTTCCTTATGTGTGCATTTCTCTGCATTATTAGTTTTTAAATAAGACTTTGTTTCAGATTTCTCTATTTTCCTGATCATGGAAATTTAATAGACTTTTACAGTATTTACCTGTGTACCTATTTATTTATTTATTTTCCTGTGGTGCCGGGAATTGAGCCCAGGGCTTTCCCTCTGAGCTATATTCTCAACCCATTTTTAATTATGATTTTCGGACAAGGTCATGCTAAGTTGCTGGACTGCCCAGGCTGAGCTTGAATTTACAATCTTCTTGCCTCAGCTTCCCAGAGTACTGGGATGACAGGCCTGCACCACCAGGCCTGGTTCACTGGTTCAGTAAGACCAACATTTTTTTATGTCTAATAAACTTTCATTGCATCAGGTACAATTAAAAAGCATCTGCATCTCCAGAACCTAAAGATAGATTTTTTTTTCTTTAAAAGACAACAAAAAATAGCCACTTCTGGAGTCCACGACCCTCAGTCTGGAACTTCACGTTTTCGTTACTGGGTAATAGGGTGTGGCTTCTGTGGTAGTGTGGAGACCTGAGGTAATCTCATACACATTGAGGACCAGCTCAGCTTCCCATAGGTGAACAGATAGATGAATGTCAGAGCTGTTACTTAGGTGACTCGGGAAACTCAGCAGTTGCCTGTGACGACTGGTTGTGCTGTTTATTATCTCCTGTAGTTTTCCTATTCAGCAGTCTTCAAAATGGCTACATACGTGTGCGCGCGCACACGCGCACTCGTGTGGTACTAGGGATTAAGCCCAGGCCTTCTCTCTGAGCTACATCCCCAGCCCATTTTTAATTTTGATCTCTTGAGACTAGCTCTCACAAAGTTGCCCAGACTGGTGTCAAACCTGTGATCCTCCTGCCTCAACCTCGTGGAGCTCTGAGCTGGCCAACGTGTGCCGCCGGGCTGGCTGCCAAAGATACTTTTTTTTTTTTTTTAAGATTCAAATAGCCTTCCTGCTGCTGAAGGTGGACTTCTGTGGGCCTGCAGGGAGGAAGAGGTTAACCCTGGTGGTGAGCTGAGTGAACAGGAGAACCTGGGGCCTGGGCTCATTAAGAAATCTAGTATTTCAGGTTGGACAGGACTCCGGGAATGGCTGTTCCTTTGTTCAGAAGAAAAAAAAAACTCTTTAGATCTGGCTGCAGCTCTAGGAGGGGACTTGTAGAAAATGAATCCTAGACCTGTCTGACATCCGAGAGGAAAGCAGGGCCTCCGCAGGACCCAGAGCAAACTTACCACCCCCCAGGCAAGGGGCCAGCGCCCTGGCTCCCTGGGATTCCATTATCTCCCCTCCCTTAACCAGCCGGCCTCAGAGCCAGGGCCTGAGGACCAGGTCCCATGTGGAAATGTGACAGTAGCTCTATGCGCCTTGGATGGTGGTCTCCCCCCACCATCGAGTCACTTTCTTTCACAAGTATTATGAGCTTAAATCTTTAAGTAAAAGTGACGGGAAAGTTGTTGCTTTTACTTTCAGCTTTTACTTTTCCCATCCCCGTTTCCTAGTTAGGATTCATCCATGTCTGCCCCGCCACCGGCACCCAAGCGCGAATTCCTTCTCGTGGTAACTTCTTTTTTTTAAGTTGCTTCATACAACCTGTGACTAACTGCGTGCTCCGGCTGCTGAGGAGTACGGCTTGTTCCAGGTCGGATAAGAAGGGAGCAGATTGCACTGCTCACTCCCATGCTCCTATCCCTCCCTCCCTCCAAAACTCAAAACAAAATTCACCTTCGCGGAGTTCTCCATCTGTAGACAGCTGTGACCAGCCTGCAGCCTGCCGGGTTTCTGCTGCCCCTTTTTCTTTTTGAGTGAAGAGGAACTATTTTGAGCTGAGCATAAAATAAATACCGTACTTAATGTGCTGTGTATCAGTACTAAACTTCCTTTTTAAATTTTTTCGTTAAAATGTTAAAGATACAAAGGCCAAAAAAGGTGGGCTGTGGGTTGGCCGCATGGCGGGCTCTGTGTGGGCTGATGGTGAGTCAGGTCGATTGGAATTTACCTGATAAGCGCCCTTCCCCAGCTCTCCATCAGTGGCTGCTGAAGATACACCTGTTCTCATCCGCAGGTCGGGCTGTGAGGGGCAAACGGAGCCTCCCTCTGCCCCCAGCTCTCTGAAGTAAACTGACAGGAGAGTAATGAGATGCCAGGCCTAGGATGGGGGCGCAGACCTTATAATGCCAGCACTCTGGGAGGCTGAAGGAGGAGGGTCACAAAATGCTACCCCAGCCTAGGCAACTAGTGAAACCCTGTCTCAAAATCAAAAATAGTAAAAGGACTGGGGATGGAATTCAGTGTGAAGCCTCCCCCCCCACCCCCCACCACCAACAAACCCCAGGACCACAAAACAAACACGCACAGGAGACTGTGGCAACAGCAGGGGTGGGGGCTACACGTTGGTGAAAGGCTCAAAGGACCGCAGGCGTTGATGCTTCTGTAGAGCTGAGCACAGGATGGGGCCAGCCTGGAGTGGGTGCAGGCAGGAAGCCGGTGCCCCACTGCCGGCCAGCGCTGGCCTGTGGTGCAGAGGGAGTTTCTCCATGGCCCTTTTGGGCCATCTGTCTCCTGAGTGCAGATGTCTCCCAGACAGGAGGAGAGCCGGTGGGAAAACCCCTGCCTGGATCCAGCCTTATTCTACTAAACTCGATGAATGTAAATTTCCATTCACAAAAGGGCAGCTTTTCGCCGGTATCTCTCTGTGCGTGCAGAGGTGTGAGGCTTCTCACAGTAACCAGCTGGAAATACGCTGGAGAAGTATGCCTGGGTGGGTCGTGGGGATCTCCCCGAAGTCCTCTGTCTACAAACAACGTGGGGAGGAAGCGAGCAGATAAGGAAGGAAGTGGACAGGAAGGGAGAAGTGGGGTCAGCCAGCCTGGAATATAGATTAAAAGAGAAGTTTGCGACTTCATGGAAAACACCACAGATGAGAAGTCTATTGAAAAAAACCTACAGTCTGGGCTTAGCTCTCTAATTAGTTGAGTGGAATAAATTTTTTAATTTTTTAATTTTTTAAATTTCTTGTGGTGGTAAAGATCAAATGTAGGAATGAATGTACTATCACTGAGCTATAACCCCACTTCTTCCTTCTTCTTCTTCTTCTTTTTTTTTTTTTAATATTGAGACCGGGTCTTGCTGATTCCCCATGTGGGATTTGAACTTACCAGAGTGCTGGGATGATGGGCATGTGCCACTGTGCCCAGCTTCTCCCATTTTGCTCACTTATAAAATGGAAAAAAGAGGCCTGCCTATCCTGCTTCTGTGACAGTGCCGAGGGCCACGCAAGAGCTCTTCACGGAACTCACACGGAAATGTCCTTTAGGAAAGAAAACACAGTACCCATGGGGCTGGAGGAATAACACAGAAGTTAAAGCACTTGTCTAGTAAGCTCAAGGCCCTGAGTTTGATTCCCTAGTACCACATAAGCTGAGCATGGTAGCCTATGCCTGTAATCCTAGCACTCAGGAGGCTGAGGCAGAAGGACTGCCGTGAGTTTGGGGCCAGCTTGGGGTCCATAGTAAGTTCAGGACCAGCCTGGACTGCAGAGCGAGACCCTGTCCAAAAAGAAAAAATGCCGTACCCAAGAGAGAAAGGGCGCCCAGTGTCGGAACTCATCTGTGGGTATTCGTTGTTGAGTCATTTAGCCAGCATCCTTCGAGGTCGTTTCCCTGGGCCTCTCATGCGCCGAGTCTAGGTCCTTGCCCCTTAGATGCATCTTTTCAGTCTCCAGTTTTGCAGATCCATGCCTGTTTACAGGATGCTAGCCCCTTGGGGTCCGGACCCGATCTTACCTACCACTGTGCTCACTGAGCCTGTCTTTGTACGTGGACCATCAACTTAATAAAGTATTTGGGGGTGATATGGAAGGTTGAACCCAGGGCCTTTGCATTGAGCGACATCCCAGCCCTTTTTAAATTGTATTTTTTTTTTCATTTCATTCTGTATTTGAGATAGGTTCTTGTTAAATCGCTAGGTTACCCAGGACTTGTCCGTCCTTTCTCAGTCTCTCAGAGTGCTGGAATTGCAGGCCTGTGCTGCCAACCTTGGAAAAGTGCCTTTTCATAGGTAAAGTCCCAGGTATGACAGGGCCATCTCTCTGAGGATTTTACTGGTTACTGGCTACGTACTGCTGTAGGGCAAAGTCAGTGGACAGAAATCAGGTTTGGTGTTCATAGGGTCAGGTTTTAGCCATAGCTCTACTACTCCTTAGCTATGTTAACCTGGGGAAAATACTTACCCTCTCTATCTGTTTCCTCACTTATAAAATGGAATAAGCCAGGCCTGGTGGTGTAGACCTGTAGTCCCAGCACTCTGGGAGGCTGAGCAGGATGACTGCAAGTTTGAGCCCAGCCTGTGCAACTTACAGTGACTTAGTGTGACCCTGACTCAAAAACAAAACTAAAAATGCGCTGGGGATACAGCTGAGTGCGATGGCCCTGGGCTCCATCCACAGCAGCATGCACACATGTGCACACACCCGGAATAAAATTACATTTATAGGTTTTATCTTCTTTAATAACATGAAGAACGCTTTATTGCTATTTACTAATCACACATATAATTTGGCAAATGCCCTACAATATTTCATCTCCATTATCCCTGAAAAGCAAATAATATTAAGATACCTCTCAACCCTTCTAAAATAATTCATAAACCTCAGCAAGTCATTTTTACCTTAACTTGTGTGTGACTTTATCCTCTTTTTTTTTTTTTTTTTTTTTTTTTGAGACAGGGTCTCACTCTGTAACCCTGGCTGGTCCTGATCTCACTATGGGACTCTTATCCTCTTTGTGTGGTAGTGGTGGTGGGGCTGCTACTGGGTAGGGAAACAGGGCCTGGTGCGCGCGCTGCCAGGGGCTGTGCCACTGGGCTCTGCCGCTTTGCTCTTCTTTGTGTTAAAGGTGATGAGGGACTTTATCATGGAAGGTGAGAAAAGCTAAGTGCAGTCTTGCTGCTGTCCGAGCTGAATCCCCTCCAGACCCTTGAGTCTGGCCCCTGGCTTTTCCTCCCCGCACTTTCTTGCCTACCTCCAGTCCACCTTTTACTATAGAGAGCAAGCCTGCTCAAAATCAGTGCAAATCTAGCCATGCCACTCCCACCCGCTGCTCCCCTGAGGCTTCTTCCATGAATCAAGCCCCTCCTCACTGCTCCCAGCTCTGCCCGCCCCGTCGTCCTCAGCTCCCTGCCGTTCTTCTGAGGGGCTGACATGTGGCTCTGTGAACCCCACTCCTTGCCTTCACTCTGTCTTCGGCCTGGAACGCTCTCATTTCTTTGTGCGACTGACTGCTCTCCGCCCTGTCCTGTCCTGGGGGCTGGGGATATAGCATCAGTCAACACAGCCACAAAATTGCCCTCCTGGAATTGACATTCCAAGAAGAGAAGACTGATAATAAGTTGAGTTAAACGCGTAGTGGGTTATATGGTAGGGCAATATTCTTCAAATTATGTATGTAGGAAAGAAATACTAGATATTGTCCCTAGAGGACTGCAGATGAAAATGGCTTTGTCATGTCAGATTCCATGTCTGGCTGCGTGTCGCTGGAGCATGACAGAATCCTACTCAGGGAAGAGGACACGAGAGAACCAGGCTTAGGGGCTGGTGACGTGGCTCAGGGTTAGAGTGTGTGCTCTAGGCCCTGGGTTTGAGTCCCTGCACTGGGGGAAAAAAAAACTAGAATCCATTCTAAAATCAAATAGTCTATGATGATGGCTTTATTATGTAAAAGTTTACTTTTATAGTAAGTTCTTTGAGGAAAAAGAGTAAAATGTTAAAGAGTAAAATCAGTTGCACAGGTCTGTAATTTCAGGACTGTCAGGCAGGAGGATCACAAATTCAGTCCCAGCCTGGGTAGCTTAGTGAGTTAATGAGCCGCTGTCTCACAATCAAAACTAATAATTGGAGGGCCCTGGGCTTGATTCTCAGTATCCAAAAAACATAAAACCAACGCCCCCCCACCCCCCAGCCCCTAAAACTTTGGGAAATACAATTAATCTGTGTACTGATAAATTTTACAACCAGAAGCACTAGCCGGTCAGGTCGTCATTTAGCCCGCAGTTACCTCCAGCGCTCAGCAGTGACTCAGACTGGGGCTGATAGGTGCCTGGGGGTCCCGCGCCTAGGAAATCACATCTCATTTTCTCCTGAGATCTCTGCTTGAGGTTTGTCACTTCCATTTTGACTATGGGCACCGAGTAGCTTTCTGTTTCTCTTTATTTTCCTTTGTCTTAGCAGAGTTCCAGTGAGTTACAGTAGCCAGATAAACAATTCTGGGATCAGTGAGAGATTAATGTTACAATTTTTTCCTTCTGCAACTTGAAGCTGCTCTTTGCTTAGTATGGTTTCCAGAGGGCTGTTAGCTTCCTCTAGGTTGAAAGGCTGAGGAGCAGGCCGGGAAATGTGGGAAATACCCCCAAGAGTGTGCTGGTTACTTGTGCATACCAGAATAACTTTGTATGTTTTTCATAGGCTTGGTCCCTGGCTTTGCATATTTCCTCTAGACTAGTGTTGTTTCCTTGGCAGCGTCCTGCTAGCACCACACCTAACATCCCTTGGGAAGGGTAGCAGCCCGAGCAGAGGGTTAACGAGGGCTGAGGGTGCGGAGAGCTTGCCTCCTGTGACAGCAGCCAAAACCAAACCAAAACCCCAACAACTGCCACCAACCATCGCTAAGTTGCTGAAACAAAAAGACAGGAAAAAAATGATGCTACCAAAACATATGTTAGATATATTGCTGGATATCTGGATAAGCTTGAAAATATAATCTAAGTTTAAAAAATATATGTATATATTGCTTGGTCGAAATGATTCCTTGTAACTAAGTACAGAGTGATAAGTTTCAGGCCCTAAGGTGTAGCACTCTGTCTAAGCCGCTCTCTTCTGGTGGCACAAGGCATGGCTGGAACTGAGGCAGTTTTCCTGGATAAAGTGGTTCAAATCGGAGGGGGGGGGGGCGGGGTTAGCATTCACTTGCAGTCTCTTAGACTTCTAGAATTCTCTCTCAGTTGAATAGTGTTTGGTATTTATTTCAGCCATTCAGGTAACAAGGTATTAGGAAAGGGTTGTGGTGAAATAAAATAAAGTTGTGCCCCCTTCTGCCCTCCTTCCTTCCTTCCCTCCCTCTCTCCTTCCCTCCTTTTCATCCTTTCTGTGGCACTGGGGATTGAACCAGGGCCTTCACACTGAGCTATATCCTCAGCCCATTAAAAGAAAAAAATTTTTTTTGAGATGGGATCTTGCTGTGTAGCCCATGCAGGCCCTAAACTCACCATGTAGCCCAGGCTAGCCTTGGACTCACAGTAATCCTCCTGCCTCGGCCTCCCAAGTACTGGAATTACAGGTGCACACAACCACACCCAGCTTTATGTGATGCTGGGGAATTGAACTCAGGGTGTTGGACTTGCTAGGCAGGTACTTTAACCACTGTGCCATTCCTCCAGCCCCTAAAATTTTTATTTTCATACAGTCTCACTAAGTTGCTAAACTGCCCAGGCTAGGCTCGAACTTGGGAGCTCCTGCCTCAGCCTCCCAGAGTGCTGGGGAAGTAGTCCTCTACCACCAGGCCTGGCTGTACCCTGCATCTTAAAATTGCTGAATGTGCCGGATTCAAGGATAAGAGAAAGACCTTATAACGACATGCTTCACGGTGCTCCAGTGGTGTATTTGTGTCACATTTCGAGTTACCGAAAGAGATCTGAATCGTCACATTGTGTTTAGTGGGGTGTGGAGGTGATAATTTGCCGTATGGGAGAGAGAATTTGAAGGGCAGGAAAGTGCACAGCCTGCCGAGACCCACTTGGCCCCGGACGGAAAGCGCCTTGGCAGGAGCCTGTGTGGTAGAGGCAGAGGGAATCTGTTTCCCAGCTGTTCTGCTGCGTTTTCCCTGTTGGTCTGTGCTCCCACGGTCTCAGAGCAAACACCGGATCTCAGCGCCTACAGTGCTGGTCAGGAGCTGCGCTTCGCCCGGTGTGAGTCACAGGAGATGCGACTCCTACTGTAACCGCCACCACATCCCGCGCCTGCAGCCACCAGCACCCTCGGCACTTCCCGTGGCGCTGTGCCCTTGACCAGGCCTCCATTCTCACCTTGACCTGACAGCACACCAGGGCTGAGACCCAGAGTCTTGCATCCTCAGTTCCTTAAACTGCGCTTCTTCATGGCAGCTGGGAAACCTCCTAGTTAATCTTAGCTTCAAGTGTGGTGTTGTAGCAGGACGAGGTGACTGAGCTTGTGACACTGCTTATAATTCCGCTGCTTGTGGTCACTGCTTAGTATCCTGGGGACTGGATACTGAAACTCACAGATGCTTCCATCCTTTATTCAAAAGAGTGTAGTATTTGTATAGAACTGACATACATCCTACGATTGTGTGTGTGTGTAGGGTGTGGGGGGTCTAGCCCGGGGCCTTCACACTGAGCTACATTCCTAGACTGTTTTTTTTTTTTCCAGACAGGGTCTTGGTAAGTCACTGAATTGTCCAGGCTGGGCCTGAACTTGTGATCCTCCTGCCTCAGCCTCCCAGAGGGCTGGGATGTCACACTTGCAGCTACATCCTTGTGTCATACTTTAAATCTCTGGATGACTTAAAGTGTTTAATGCAATGTATGTGCTGTGAGAGTGGCTCTTCTGTTGGCTTCTGTGAGAGTGATGGCAGGGAGAAAAAACAAAGCTTGTATATGTTCAATCCAGACTCAATTTTCCTCCCCATGTTCTACCTGAGACTGATGAAGTCATGGGTGCGGAAGTCACCCCTGGTGAGAACCAAGTGTATACTTTGGAATGTGGTAAAATGTTAATTCCTTGAAAAGAGGTTCTGACTGATTTGAGGCTAAATTATTGTTTGCTAGTACTTCCTGGTAAGGTTGAAATAAAGCTGTGCATGGTGCTAGCAGGCCTGTTGTCATCCCAGCACTCTGGGAGGCTGAGGCAGGGTGATCGCTCACATGTTGGTTCCTAGCCTGGGCAATTTAGCCACCTAGCAAGATCTTATCTCAATATAAGAAAGAAACAAGGGGGTCAGAAGGAATGGCTCAGGGGTTAAAGTGCAAATCCTGAGGTACAAGTGCAAGGCCCTGAGTTTGATTCCTCAGCACCGCATAAGGCTGAGCATGTTAGTGCACACCTGTAATTCCAGTACTCAGGAGGCTAAAGCAGGAGGATGCCATGAGTCCAAGGCCAGACTGGCTACAGAATGAAACCTTGTCTCAATAAAGAAAGAAAGAAAAATAAAAATAAACAAGGAGCCAAGGATCTAAATCAGTGGGAAAGGTTCAATTCTCAGTACGGAAAGAAAGAGAAAGAGAGAAGGAAGGAAGGAGGAGACAAGCTGCCTATATAGAAACTTCTTCCTTTATAAGCCTCCTGTTGGTGGATTACTCTGCTCCTGCCCAGTGGCTCTTCCTCTGGGGTCCACTCCCCAGGCTCACTGCAGGCGTGCCTGGCCCCCAGAAAGCACCCAAGCCAGTGGCAGATATGGGTCAGCACAGGAGAATCCCAAGCCTGCAGGTGGGCACAGGTAACGGGCAGCTTCAGAGAAGGTTAGCAGCTACCCTTTGCTCAGCTTGGACGGGGACACCAGCCGGTGTCTGGCAGCCTAGATGTGACTCAGTTTTAGTGTTCCTCTCTCTGGCTCCTCCCACTTCTGGAACATTCTGTCCTCCCGCCATTGCAGTCCGCGGGCCCCATGCTCCATGTGCGCCTGCTGACGTCACTGGCTGGGAAGAGCCTCAAAGAGGTCGTAATGGGGCCCGGCTTCTACCACGGAGGGGCAGCGCGTGGTGACAGGCTACCCAGATGTGAGTCATTTGTTCTGGGCCTGGAGGGAGAATCTAGAAAGCCAAAGCAGATGGAGGAAGGGCACCCAGTTGTGGAGTATAGCAGGGCAGGGGTTGGCAAAATACGGGCTCAGAGGAGAGGCCAGCAGCGGCAGCCAGGGCGGGGTGTTAGGGTCACGGGGAAGAGGTGTGCCCGGGGCACCAGCGTTCCTGTCCCTGTTTAGTTTGTACTGAGGACACTGACATCTTCTGCCTGGGTCTCACCACCCATCTGTTCTCGAAGGGCTGGGTAGGGCGGACTGTCACTAGGATTTTATCTGACGTGGCTGTGTTTGCTTATTGATTATTTTGTTCTGGAATCAGCTCATTTTTCAGGAAAAATAATGAAGTGCATTTTGAAAAAAATCTTTAAAAACTGGGTGGAAGGAGAGAGGGAGGGATCCCGGGTGAATAATACAAACACTTTAAAATAGGTATCAAGTTTGGAGCGATAAATTGAGGCTAGGAAAAATGAGGGGAAAGTAACAGGTTTGAGGAAATAGACCGCTTTCGGTGGGGATGGTGCATGTGAGACTTCAAGGAAGAGAGAGCAAGCATTGCTGGGCCTCGGGACTAGAGACGGACGGGAGCCAGACCTGCAGGTGCAGAGTGAACAGGCGGGACAGCTTTAGCAGAGGGTGACAGTGTGGGTCTGCGGGACCTTCAGTGGAACCCACTGGGTCCAGGTAGCTGGCATTCAGAGTTCTGTTAACACCCAAAATGATTCTTTTTGAGACAAGATCTCACTAAAGCTGGGTTTAAAGTCATAATCCTCCTGCCTTGGACTCACAGAGTTGGTATGACAAGCCTGTGCCACCAGCCGAGCTAGTGTATTAAAATATGGTGTACTGGGTTGGAGGGTGTCTGTTTTGTTTTTATGTTTGTTTGTTTTGAGAAAGGTTCTCACTCTCTAGTCTTGGCTGGTCCTGAACTTACTATGTAGCTCAGGCTAGCCTCAAACTCAACCACAGCAATCCTCCTGCCTCAGCCTCCGAAGTACTAGGATTACAGGCATGCGCCAGTGGCACTGGGGAATTGCCACAGGGCCTTGTGCTTGCTGGGCAGGTGCTCTACCTACAGTGCCATTCCTCCGGCCCTGGTGTCCATAGTTTTGATCCCAGTCTTGCAGATATCCAGAGGCGAAGAGGTCAGGGCGCAGGGTGGGAAGATGAGAGTGGGAAGCTCAGGACTCGGGGTGGGAGGATCCGCATTAAGGAGGAAGTAGAGAAGAGCCAAAAAAAGAGGCTGCGAGAACAAGGGGGCAGGGATGTGCCCCGCGCCAGGAGGCCATAGATCACAAGACCCTGGCCGGGGACCAGGTAGTGTCCTGAGGCCAGGCAGGATTAAAGGAGCACAGGACTCTGGGGCAGGTCGCCTAGTCTAGGATTTTCCAGGGAGGTTAACACTCGACAAGAGGGACGGATGCGGTATGTCCTCTGCACGTGGCACTGTGAGGAAGGGAGGCACAGGCTTCGCTCCTGTGGGGCTGGTGGTTAAATAATTATTCTGTGTAGCCGGCTGGCTCGGCTGAGTCCGTGCACACAGCCCCAGCCTGCACATGGAAGAGCGGCCCTGGGGCAGGGCCTTGAGCCGGCAAGGAAAGACTGCTGTGGCTGGAGGGCCGGCAGCAGAGAAGCAGGTGCTGAGCTTGGGACAGTGGAAGGGGCAGGAAGGGCCAAAGGGCCAGGGCCTCACTGGGTCTCGTGATGACGAGGATCTGGGTCTAAGGGCAGCGAGGAAGCTGGTGATGGATCTGTGGTATGGCAAGCAATGCTGGGGTGTGGGACATGGTAGAAGGGTCGGGCTGAGACATGAGAGTGGTGGGGGCCCGAGGCCTGTCGCAGAAGGTGAGGAGAACAGGACATGTTATTTCATTTGTGGGGGAAAGGCTGATGCCAGCCTGGACTAGGGTGTTAGGGGAATGGCGACTACAAAAGGGTGAAAGGTTTTCTTCAGAGAAACACAAAGGAATTGAGCTGGAAGAAATAAAAACCAGGAAGCAAAATATGGATCCTCAACTAAGAAGCTGGCTGGGACCAGTGGCAACAGGCATGTAATCCCTGCACTCGAGAGGCTGAGGCAGGAGGATCACGTATTCAAGCCAGCCTGGACAATGTAATAACTTAGTGATCTCCTGTCTAAAAAAGTCAAAAATGAACTGGGGATGTAGCTCAGCACAAAAGCCCTAGGCTTGATCCCCAGCATCCTGCCTCCTCTGATCCTTGGGATGGGGTGGGGGTTGTCAGTGGTACTGCGTGAGGCCATGTGCTTAGCAGGCTTGGGTCCCTGGGCTCCATCACCAGCACTGCAGAAACAAGCAGACAAAAAAAAAAAAAAAAAAAAGACCCCTTGACCCTCTAAGGCAAGGAGAAGGGGGGGATGAGTGTGTGGTTCCACTGTAAGAGAGGAGAGACTGAGATTGAAGCCGTGATCCATAAAGGGGCTGTCACATGTGTTTGTGGGAAATTAAATTTTCACATGGCCAGCTTCTTTTATCTTTCTCTCTCTCTCCCTTCCTCCCTTCCTCTCTCTCTCTCTCTCTGTCTTTCTCTCTTCTCTCTCTTTCTCTCTCCTTGTTTTCCTTTTCTTGAAGTACCAGGATTTGCCCCCAGGGCCTCACACGCACTAAGCCGGTGCTCCACAGCTGAGCTGCACCGCAGCGTTGGCATAGCTTGAGTCCGTGACCTGGAGAAACTTTGGACCTCTGCGTACAGGAGCAGCTCAGGAAAAGCTGACCTGCTCTGACAAGTGAAAGGAACGGAGGGTACAGGCTTCTCCACCCACTCTCCTTCTGCCTGCTGGGAAGAGATCTGTTTGCAGGAAGCGAGGATGGAGTTCTGACACCTGGTCAGATGGGCTCACCTGGAGTGCTTCCCCTGGCATAGCCTGCGCCACCCACCTGGCCCTGGGTTCAGCTCCCCGAGGCTCCAGCAGTCTTGCTCACTCTGAGCCTCATGTTGTCCATACGGCTCCTGTGTTTGTGAGGCATCTGAAAAAATGCACCTTTGTTTCCTATTGTCCATTCATTGGCAGTATAGTGTATGGATCAGTGTGTCCAACCTGCAGTGTGTTGCTTTTTTGGCCTTTGTTTTGATTAAAGAGGAATTATCTTGGGTCACATATCGAGTATGTAATATATATAACAAAACTTCATTTAAAGTTATTTTTATTATAGGGCTGTGAGCGTAGCTCTGTGATTAGAACACTTGCCTACGAAGCACGAGGCCCAACACCATATACTGGTAGTGCACACCTGTAATCCCAGCACTTGGGGTGAGGCAGAAGGATCGCCATGAGTTCTCCAGCCTGGCTATGTTGTGAGTTCAGGACCAGCCTGAGCTACAGAGCAAGACCCTGTCTTAAAAAAAATTTTTTTTTTCTTATTATTATTAAATAAAAAATGAGAGGGGAACAAAGCCAGCCAAACGCCAAAATTACACGTGTGAGGTTGGACATGCCTAGTATTGACTAAGTCGTTCAGGCTTCAGAGGAAAGAGAGTGAATTTGAACCTGTCTTCTGTGTTATTAGAATGAGGTTGCAGTTAGGAGATGCTTCCTGGAAGGGATGCAACTGTCACTGAGAACAAGGGAGAGGATGGGTCACCTTTGAGAACGCACCATGCACAGATGAGTTGCATAGGTATGTGAGCCCTGCCCGCTTCTCCCGGTACCTTGTGAAGTGCTATTGCAACTTTCTAGTTGGAAACAAAATCTGGGAGTTAGAATATCCAAATGTCAAAGCGGACTTCCTGAGTTCTGTGGAGTGATCTTCTTTTTCCTGAGTTCCTGAAGCACTTTGCTCAGCTCCTGGGAGTGCCGGATTCTGGAGGGTAAGAACGGGACACCCGCTTGGAAACCTGCGCCGTTCCTTAGGAAGCCATGACCATTTTTGTACGTACTGGATAACCACGCAGGTCGGCATTTCAGTATTTACATAGCATGGGAGCAATTCAGGTGTGCCAGGGGGTACCAGGGAGACCTGTCAGTCTTTAAAAATAGACAGTAATTTTTGGAGAGGAGAAGGCCTGGGGATGGAGGGACAGGAAAGGAGGTAAGAGTGACAACATTGCACCATGTCTCTGCACTCATGCCCGGGCCAGATGTAATTATTATGTACCAAAACATGTGCTAATAAAATAATTATGGAAAAAATAAAAAACATTTGATAATGAAAATAAAACAAGAATGACACACGGGAAGTAGCATCAGATCTATAAATCAAGGGTGCTTATTCACTGACCTACTTCAGAAAAAGAATCAGAGTTTCTTGACCTTTTACCCAAAGCAATTAATGGCGCCTCCTTCTCTTCCTTGTAGAACATGGGGATAGGATATCTACCGTTTTGTTTTTAAATATCAGATTCTAACTGCAGAATCTCAGTGAATTTGGATATTTGTGACGCCTCACCTTTTCCGGGCGACACTGAGTTCGCCTTTGTCACAGAACCACTGTCCCCTTTGAAACTCAGGGGCAGAGGCCAGTAGGGCCAGGTTGACTGCGGAGGGACGGCCGGGGCAAGGTGGGGCCGGCTACGATCCGTGGCTGTGGATGAACGCAGCTGTCTTCAGTGGAGACAGGAAAAGCCATGGAGAAGGCTCACAGACTACGGCTCAGTCGCCTTCACTCCACGTCAGGGTGTAAGAGAGCAACACTGTGCTGATCCTGTTGAGGGCAGTTGGTACTTAGTGAGTCTGTCTCCTTGCTAAGCAAAGGGCCTTTTGGTGCACGCATTCTAAGAATTTCATACCTGTCTGCGTGTGGATGGAGAGTCTGGGGATGAAGCCCATGGATATTCTACCACGAAACTACATCCTCGGCCCTTATAATTTTTAAAATTTTTTCTTTGATTTTTTTTTTTTTTTGAGACAAGGTCTAAGTTGCCCAGGCTGGCCTTGAACTTGTAAACCTCCTGCCTCACCCTCCTGAATAGCTGGAATCACAGGTGTGCCCCCCTGCACCTGGCTCATATTGTTTTTAAGCGCTGTCATTATTTACTATGACTGTCTTCAGGGTTTCCATTTGAAGCACTCAGTGGTCCCCCCACATGCGCATAACTCATGTTATTAATTGCCTTAGAGAAGTTCTTACCTTGGGTTTGAAAGTCTGATGACAGAACCCATTCCAGTGTGGACACTCATGTTCTATTCAGCCTACACCGAGATGCACAAGTTTTCTACTCTATGAAACAACACTCACTGTGGTGAAGTACTTTCTTAAAAATTCTCTTCCCTTGAAACTGATTTCTGTAGCATAGATTCCTGTTGCTCACAATCCACTCGGAGAGCCAGATAAGTTTAGCAGCTGATGAAACCTCAGCCTCCTAGGTCTGATTCCGCTCTGCACTCCCTGGAGGACCAGGGTCTGGAATTTTCCCTAAATGTATATCCTCAGAGGGTCACACTGGGCCTTTGGCGTTTCCTGTTCTACACTGGGAACCAGCAGCTCTCTGAATTATCTCGTAGACGTTTCCTGAACTGGGAAGCATCAGAGCCCGAAGAGCATGTTTCCCCTGCCGTCCTCTGACTCCCGTCTCCAGGGGACATGTGCATGCTTCCTGTGCACCTTGGTAAATATGTGGGCTCTAGCGTGCGCTTTTATACAGAACGCCAAAGGTTACCAGTTCAGGTTTATTGCTCCTTACATCACTTTACTGCAGGGCTGATTCATTAGGTCAGTTTATTTAGCAATTAAATAATATTAAATAAGGCGACCGTACCAACTTACACCCAGCTCTGGCTTCATTGACTCTACCAGCTCCTCCCTTTTTAAATCAGCAGCTTGATAAGGGTGACCTGTCCTGGAGAGGAGGGGACTGGGACGGACGGACGGGTACACGGGTGGGGGTGGGAGGGAAGCGTGGGTGGGGAAGCACAAGCCTTGCCTGGGGCGTGGCATGGATTTTTATTAGGGCCACTGTGTCTAACAAGAGATATCTTGGCATCAAGAGTATTCTGATCCACCTGGGTGTGGTGATACACACCTGTCATCCCGGTGGCAAGGGAAGCTGAGGCAAGAGGATCTCCAGTTCAAGTCCCACTTAGATAACTGGCAAGACCCTATCACCAAAAAAAAAAAAAAGAAAGAAAAAGAAAGAGTTCAATCTCCAGTGCCGTGTTGATTGATGATATTGTTGTTAGTATTGTGAGCCCAGAGGGTCTCGGGGTTCTGCCCCCCAGAACTGCATGCACACTGACACCGAAGTATGCCAGCCACCAGTTGCCTCAATATTCATGAGCCCAAGCCAGGGGAGATCCTCTTTTGTTCAGTTTTCCATTTTCCTGTAGCGTTTTGCAGCTGCTGTTGCTGTGTGTTGGTTTGCTTGATCCCTTGCTATTCAGACAGGAGGGTTCGGGGTCATACTCCAGGACCTGCTGTGCTTTCCCTTGGTCACCCAGGTCAATGATAGTGATTGTGTCAACTTCTCTCCTGTTAAACTGCCTGGTACAGGAGCTTGTTAGGTTCAGTTAGAGATCAGTAAGGTAACAACCAGAATCAAAGAAATTGAGCTTTGTTTTGTTTCATTTTGTACTAAGGATCCAACCCAGGGCTTTTGCACTGAGCCACATCTAGCTTCCGCATCGACCCTGGGTGTCCTGGCTCCTTGGATTCCTCCAGTCTGTGATAATTCAGGCTGGTCTCCCATAACATTGGCCCTGGTACAACATCCCGGGCCCTCAGTTTGTTGACCATCCCTTGATTTGGGTCTCTCTGAAGTTTTCCTGTGATTAGATTGAAGTTGTGTGTTGTTCACCAGAATAACATAGGAACGATCATCTTCCCGCCTTGGGGAATTTGACATGTGCGTTGGTGGGTAGGATTAGGGGCAAGACAGGTGTAATCACATCACCCTGTCCAATTGCATCTGATGTGGTCTTTACTGTGTTCCCTTTGTAAACACGGAATGTTCACGGAGGAAGTACTTTGAGGCAAATATTCTGCTTCTCCTTAACCTTCATCTGTTAATTCAGCATTCATTGAAAGTGGTATATGTGTGTGTGTGTGTGTGTGTGTGTGTGTGTGTGTGTGTGTGTGTGTCACTGCAGTCTCAACCCAGGGCCTTGCACATGGTAGACAGGTGATCCACACCAGCCATTTGTATCTTCATTGGAGACAAAGAACCTTTTTCTCCTGGTAAGTGGATCGCCTCAAGTGTTTTGCCGCAGAAGCAGGACACTCAGGGACAAATGGCTCAACTTACTTTCCCTCCCTCCTTCCGTCTACCCCCTACTCCTCATGATGCAGTCCTGTTTGTCTCTGGTTTGTCTTTATTTTTTTTTTCCTTGAGTTGTGGGGAATTGAACCCAGTGCTTCATGCAGGTTGGCAAGCTGCCCCTCTGGTGCTGGGTCATCTTCCTTACATTTCTTTTCCATAAATGAGCGGATCTCTGAACACTTTTGTGGACCCCGTTCTTTCTTGAACTCATCTCATTTTTGGATGTCTGCTATGCTGAGGGACAGTTACAGGCTCAGCACAGCCAAGATGCGCTGGAACTCAGTGTTTGTGTGGGGGGAGTGGTGGGATAAGTGTGTGTGAGCTGAGCAGGAGGACTTTAAGCAGGATTCCTAATGATTCCTAGTGACGCGATTTTTTTGGTAACTTAAACACTCGTAGTTTGTTGAGTGACGATCATGTACACGTGTGTTGTAGACTCTGAACAGGGCGCCACGTCACCGTGCACTCACAAAATTCTTGCGTGTCCCTTTGCAGTTGTGTAGCACCCGAGCCAGTTGGTGCTCTGTTTTTCCTACCATAGATTAGTTTTGCCTGGTCTGGAGCTGCGTTCATATGAATGGTGGCACAGTCTGAAGTCTTCCCAGGGAAGCCTGGTGACAGCTGCAGGGTGCGGGAGTTACCCGTGCCTGGGGACCCTGGCCCCTTCCTTTCCTTGCTGTGTAGCTGTCTGCTGGCTGGGCAGAGACACCACATCTTACTGTTCCTCATCTCTGGAGGGAAGATTTTTCATGATGTAAAGGGAGCTTTGTTTGTTCATCTGTTACTTCGATGCTTCTGCTGTTACAGAGACCCGGCTGTGTATATTTAAAATAAGCAACTCAACTTTACATATGTTGCTTTTGGCATATATGTATAGTGCGTTTTTCTTGAAATTACTCAGTGTTGAGCTCTGTTAGACTCTCTGTGTATAGACAAATATTGTCAGATACTGAATGCTCTGTAATCCCAGCGCTCTGGGAGGCTGAGGCAGGAGAATCACAAATTCAAGCCTAGCCTGGGCAGTTTAGTGACTTAGCAAGATCCTATCTCAAAAAAATTATATATATATATATATATATATATATATATATATATATATATATATTCTGATAATATAGCTCAGTGAGAAGGCCCTGGGTTCAGTCCTAGTACTTTAAAAAAAAATGCGGAATGTTGAAAAATTCTGCACCCACAGCCTTCCGTAGCTGACCTTTCCCGGGGCCTTCTGATGTGCCAGTTATGGCAGCGGCCCCTGGGGATACAGGCATAGGAAGGACAGAGCCTGTGTCATATCATGGCAGGGTTAGGCCCTCAGAGCCGGGATCTCCTGCGGCAAGTCTCCACTGCCATCCCTTCTGTCCCCTCCACCTCTCATGTTCAAGGCCCCAGTTCTAAAGGGAGGATCATACATTTGTGTTGTTGTTTTGTGGTAGTGAGGAGTGACCCCAGGGCCTTTCCACTGACCTACGTCCCTAGCCTATTTTTACTTTTTTTTTTTGTTTTGAAACAGGACTCATAAAGTCATGAAATTGTCCAGGCTGGGCTAGAACTTTTAATCTGCCTGCCTCAGCCTCCCAGCGTGCTGGGAGTACAGGTGTGTGCCACCACACTACGCTAAAGCAACTTTTTTTTTGGTGGCAGCCAGGGGGAGGAGAGGGCTCAGGGTGCCGGAGAACACACACCGCCAGAAGGAGATGAACAGAAACAAAATGGAAGTTGTGTTTCCGGTCCTGCTGGCACCAGCTCTCACCTCTGGAGGCGGCTGCAGACTCCCAGGGGCCGCTAGAGACAGGGGCAGGAGGTGGCCAGGTGCTGCCTGCGCCTGCCAGGGTGCCCACCTGGATGTCATGGGGCGGAGAGCAGTGCACACGGTGACCATCCCCAGGGCCGCAGCCTGCATCTCTGTATGCAGAGTAACTCAGGCAGCCAAGGCCAGCCTGGGCTCATAGTGAGTTCAGGACCAGCCTGGGCTACAAAGCGAGACTCTGTCTTTAAAAAAAAAAAAAAAAAAAAAATGAGTGGTTGTTAGTTTTTCTGGAAATCAAGTTTTTTTTTTAATTAGCATGTGTTTGCAGTACATAGTAATTATTCCCATTTTGGGGAGTTGGTGATGTACAAGTCGCCCCTTAGTCATTTTTACCCTTTTCCTCTCTGGGCACCCGCCCTCTCCTCCCTCTCTTTTTAATCTTACTGAACTGGCTATTATAAACTTTTTGGTAAATGCAGTAACTTCCAAACTTGGAAGTGCTCTCTTCTTCTTTTTAAAATATGGGCTGGAATGAAAATGACTCTCCTCCAAAAGTCTTTAAAGCGGCGCATCATCCTGAGGAATCTCATTTCGAGTGAATCAGAGTACAGTAAATCTCAAGCTCTCCACGGGCTGCCCACTGCAGCTCCGTGGCAGGGAGCCGGCTCCAGCCGCAGGGGCTTCCGCTGGGTTTCTGTGCTGCTCTGAAAACATCCTAATTCTTCCCCTGGCACCATGTTTCTTGGAATTGTTCACCGGAAATTAATAGTATTCCCAATTTTAAAGTAATTCAAACCACCAGTGACTTTGTAATAGCTCGTCATGGTGGGAGAAGAGGCAACCGCTGAGTTTACCATGGCGTTAGTCACCGCCGCGCCCGGCCCTCTCTCCCCACCCCCGGCCCCAACATTCGAAATTGCTATTTCTCTGTGGTCACTGGACTGCCAGTCTGGGTTATGACAACCAACAAGATGAACAAAGAAAAACTGTTGGGCACTGTGGGGACCCAGGAAAGGACAGAAACTTGAGTGTGGCAGGGTGGTGGAAGGGGGCAGATGGAAACAATCAATGAGGTGGTCCAAGAAGTGGCCATTTAGAAGGTGACTTTAGAATCAAGACTTCAGTAGTGTGAGCTATACAGACATCTGGGAAAGAGCATTCCAGGCACCGGGAAGAGCATGTGCTAAGGCCCTGAGGCATATGGAGGATGGCTGAATTGTTATGAAGAGCGGGGGAGACAGAGGGGAGGGGAAAAGAGGCCATCCCATGGATGATTTTGGCTTTATTGTTCGGTGTTGGACCTTGAACCCAGCACAAGCTCTGCTGCAAAGCCAAGCCTCAGCTGTGATTTGGGTTTCGCTGTGGGCAGTTGGGAGCCAGCGGAGGTTTTGAACTGAAAAGAGACATCCCGTCAAGCCTTAGCACCTAAAGGGCAGAGAGAGACGGAGAGCCCCACTCTGCAGCCCGCCAAGTGTGAAGGAGAAGGGCCCTTCCTCTTGAGAGCTGGGTCGCCTTTCCCCAAATAAGGAAAACTGGGAATACATGCTGATCATCCGGGTCTCAGAATGGTTGGGACTAAATGCATCTGTGCTATTTTTTTTAGAAGGTAGAAATTTTTTGTAGCCCCCCACCCCCCGCCCACTGCCCCCTCACCCCCAGGAAAGGCAAAGGATAGTAGCCCTCAAGGTCCAGTCCTGATTAGAACACCTTGCTTCCGGTCTCAGTCCTGAGTTTGACCCTACCACATCTTCAGGCCAGTTACTTCATCCTTCTGGTTACTTAGTTCCTTCCGCGGAGAGAATAATTGCCAGTTACGTTATGGAACCAGAGCGTCAGCTAATAGCATGGTCGTAACCCTGCGACTGTCAGGCACTCTGAGCGTCTTTCAAAGAGGAGCGGCGTGAGTGTGGCGGTGACATGCATGTCACTGTTATAAGAAGCATGTGGCATTTTGGTGCCAAAAACAGCTCACAGACAGGAAAAGCTGTGGGCGAGCAGGGAGGAGACAGCGTGAAGCTGGAAAGAGATGAGTGGCAGGGTTAGGATGATATTTCGTGTCAGGACATTTGATGCATGGGGACAGGGATTTTGTAATGCCGCTAGGGAAGGTGTGGGCACATTAGCGGGGGAGGCAGAGAGCGTGTGGTCAAATAAATCACTCACTGGGCACAGAATCTGGTATTTCGTACGTGTTTCCCCTTCCACTGAGCTAAGAAGTAACTTCCGCTGACCTGAGGATGTATTTCATGTATTTTGTACTTTTGTGTATGTGTGACGCTGGGGATCAAGCCCACAACCTTCACACTGAGCGACATTTTCAATTTTTGATTTTGAAACAGACCTTGCTTAAGCTGCTAAGTCGCCCAGGCCAGGTTTCAACTCCCACCTCCTGCCTCAGCCTCCCACAGCAGTGGGATTCCAGGCCTGTGCCACTGAGCCTGGCTTATACTTTTGAGCAGCACATTCAAAAGGCTGGCAGGGTTGGCCTCCAAAATCTGGGCCACATGCAGTTATGCACATCATGGAGGTATGTGATATTTATTTTCCTGATTCCACATTAATTATCTAACAACACTGTGAAGGGTCATCGTAAAAGGAGGCCTGGCTTTGAGTGAATAGCCAGGGCCGGCGCAGTGGGCCTGTCTGGCTGGTGTGGGATGACTGGCAGACAGGAGGACACTGTTGCGCCCACAGGACCCTTGAGATGCTTTATTTGGTCCCTCCGTAGATGTTTCCTATGTCACGCGGCATTGGGTGCTGAGAGGCTACCGTTGGCCAGGGGGAACTGTGTCCACTAGCATGTGATGTGATGAGAGACCAAGAAATACAGACTGTAAGTTTTAAAAACTTACAACAGTAACACACAGGTTGCCCTGAATCCCTCTCCAAATCCTCCTCCTCAATTCGAGTGCACTTTGCCTGCATCCTGGCCGCTTCCCGCAGCAGACCCGCACATCCTGGTTGCCTCTGTGTCCTGAGCCCCAGCTGTCGCATGGTGCTGCTGCAGGGAATAAGGTAGATAAGGGCTCACTGTCACGTTTTTATTGGACAGAAATTGCCATGAACATTCGATCAGTGAGATGTGATTGAAAAATAGGGTGACTGTTTACATGGAAAATTTTAGTATGGTAAAAGATGCATCACCCCGAATTCCCCCCAAAACCCTCTCACATCAGGCACACTTATCCCATCATTCTTGGCAATGTGTCTTTTACCATAATTTTTAAAAAATCATCGCCATGTTTTTGATCACCCCTGTAGGTGTGACGAGCCATCACTAGAGGCTTTGGGGCCGGGGTGGGCCCCCTTCTGGCCTGGGGGCTGGGGTGTGGAGTGTGCTGAGCCGGGAGGGCCGAGGGAGGAGTAAGCCACGTGGAGTGGCAAGGCTGCATGGAAGCCTGCGCCTGCACTCCACCTGGAGGCCAGGTAGGTATCATCAGGCACAGAGGGACTCATGGAGGAAGGGATGGGCCAAGAGCCAGCCCTGGCATCCGCAGTGGGATGTGACAGGAGGGCCAGTCATAGACCTGGGCAAGATAAATGCAGGAAAGAACTGGGCAAAGTAGATTGGTGTGTGTGTGTGTGTGTGTGTGTGTGTGTCTGTCTGTCTGTCTGTCTGTCTGTGTGTCTGTGTGTGTGTCTCTGTGTGTGTCTGTGTGTGTGTGTCTGTCTGTCTGTCTGTCTGTCTGTCTGTCTGTGTGTCTGTGTGTGTGTCTCTGTGTGTGTCTGTGTGTGTGTGTGTGTGTGTGTGTGTGTGTGTGTGTGTGTGTGTGAACCCCAGGGTCTTCGCACTGAGCCTCATCCTCAGACCTTTTTCTGTTTGGTTTTGAGACAGGGTCTCACTACGTTGCTAACTTGCCCAGGCTGGGCTCAAACTTGAGATCCTCCTGACTCAACCTCCCAGTGTCCTGGGATATAGGCCTGCACCGCTCAGCCTAGCTGGGACCGAATTTGTGTTTGACTGTCTGGTCACGGAGTTTCCGGACAGTGGCGGGCTGGCTGAGCTGTGACGCTCACAGAAGGCACCCAAGGGCCCCGAACCTGGCGAGGATGCGTGGGTGGAACAAAAGGGCCAGTGGAACCGGAAATGAGGAGACTTTTGAAACATGACCTGGGGGAGGTGAGGAGCTGGGGTCAAGGGTGACATAACCAGAGGGCCAGATGAGGGTGACATTTCCAAGAACAAAAACGAAAGCACCTAGGGTGCTATGAACCCTGAGAGGCAATCGAGTGCCAAGCATTGCGGGAGCAAGGACAGAGATTTCTCTGAAGGCTGAGTCAGTGCAGACCTGGATAGGAGAGACAAGGGATTTGACACCTATCGCCGTCATGACACCTATCCCGAGAGCCATGAGGACCCGCGCGTCCTGCTGCCCATCGTGTGATGTCCTGAGACTTGGGCCTGATCAGTGGGATGTAGGAGACCCTGGGCACCTCATTGGCCCAGAGCTCTGACCCTGATGAGGGTGGCCAGGTGTCCGGCTGATCTGTTTGGGCTCCTCCCTGGTGTCCGTGCCGCCGTGGCTGTGCCCGCTGGAGCCGCCTTGGTGAGGAGTAAAGGTCGCATCTGTACGTGCTCGATGCCAGATGAGCTGTCGCTGTATTCCCAGCTCGGGACTCTGTGACTCACCTCTGCCCTCCTCCCCTCTGCCCGGGTGGTGGCCTCGTGGCCTCCGACACATAGCACGTCCTAGATCCCTGCACCTGCAGAGCTCAGAGGAGGATTTTGTTTGAAAAGGATTCAAATGTTTGGATAGCAGAGTTCTAGAAGGGGCTCACGTCCCTTCCCCAATGTGGGAGGTTCTGTCTTCCTTTCTCCCCAGGTGGCCCATGCGTCCCCATCCATACCGGGGACGACAAGTGCACATTGTCCCAGCAGCACGTGCGGCCGCACAGTGAACTTCACCCAGAGAGTAGAATCCATCGTGGCTTGTAAGCTACCTAGTTGGAGCTGATTGACATGTCTGGCTGCAGAACACACCTGAAACACAGCTGTGACCCCTGCTGCCCACCCTGGGGGTTCACAGCAAGACGGCGCTGGTCACTGTGGCTTCTCAGGGCCACAAGGGACTTCTTCCCCAGGTGAGGAGCAGAGGCAGGGGGCAGAAAACACTAGGCCCCCCTGATGCCTCTGCTCTCCACCTGGCTTTGCTCTGTTTCCTGCAGTTGGGAGATTGTTAGTAGAAGACACAGATTCTAGCCTCTCTGTCATCCCAGCGCTCTGGGAGGCTAAGGCAGGAGCATTGCAAGTTGGAGCCCCACCCGGCAACTTAGTAATCCTTTCTCACAGACAAAAAAGAGCTGCAGATGTAGTTCGAAGCAAAGGCCTAAACCCCAGTGCCACACACAAAAAAGAAGACACAGCTCCCCCGCTGTAGGGTTTATGAGAGTAGTTTTTACAGTGATTGGTGGAGGGCTGGCGGGTGACACTTCAGAGTCGTTTGTCACAGTGGAGTAACGTGAACCGACATACTCTCTGCAACCCGAACCCTTGATGATAGCACTTTTTTCTCTTTAAATAATTTTATTTATTTATTTATTTACTTATTTATGGTGGTCCTGGAGAAGGAGCCCAGGGTCTCCACAACTGAGCTATATCCCCAGTCCATTTTTTTAGTTTTGATTTTTCAAACAGTGTCTCATCAAATTGCTAAGTTGCCTGGGCTGCACTCAAACTTGTTTTTTGTTTGTTTGGTTTTTTTGTTTGTTTGGTTTCCTGAGACAGGGTCTCATTCTGTAGTCCAGGCTGGTCCTGAAGTCACTGTTTAGCCCAGGCTGGCCTCAAACTCATAGCAATCCTCCTGCCTCAGCCACCCGAGTGCCGGGATTACAGGTATGCACCACCGTGCCCCGTTTATGTGGTGCTGGGGAATCGAATCCAAGGCCTTGTGCTTGCCAAGCAAGCGCGCTAGCCTCGGTGCTATTCCTCTAGCCCTGGGCTCAAACTTGTAATCCTCCTGTCTCAGCCTCCTGGAGCCCTGAGATTACAGGCCTGAGGCACTAGGCTTGGCTATTATCATTATTTCCTTTAAATAATTGTGACTTAAAAAAAATACTCTTAGCCATCAGATGTTGGAGATATGAAATAATGACTCTGGTGAATTTCGTTCCACATTGACTGGGCTGGGATGTAACTCGGTGGTAGGGAATTTGCCTAAAGGATGTGAGAACATGGGTTCTGTCCCTAGCATTGCAAAAAACAAAAGCAAACAGCTCAAGAGTCACAGTGACAAAATGCTCCCAGGACTCCTAATGTGCTGTCATCACGTGTTCCTTATTCCATGAATCTCTCACCTTGGGAGGTAGGCTTATCACTCCCCGTTTCACAGGTGAGGAAACCGAGGCCCACTAGGTTTACCTGGCTGCTCCCACCTCATCCCAGTAAGTGGCAGAAAAGGGATGGTAACTCTAGGCCTTCCGGTCGCAAATTCTCTGTTCTTCACCAAAGTGGCCCCGAGAAGAGCAATGCCTCAGATTGGCCCTGTGCGGGCCCACAGGAGAAGCTCACCTATGTCCCAAAGTCAAGAGTGCTCTCTGTCCAAAGACAGCAGAGGTATGGGCCACTAAAACCTGTCTTCTAACGCTGGGCCTGGTGACACAGGCCTGGAATCACAGCACTCCGGAGGCTGAGGCAGGAGGAATACACATTTGAGTCAAAGCTGAGTAACAAAGCAAGTTGGCAAGGCTGTCTCAGATTGAAAAATCAAAAATGGTCTGGGCTGTATGTAGCTCAGTCCCCAGTGACACATGTGCACACACACTCAAAGAATTCCCTCCTCCTCTTCTGTTTCCACGTTGGAGTTTAATATTCAACACATTATCTCTTATCAGTCCAATGAGGACATCTTAGGAGCTTTTCCTGGCAAAGTGCAAAATTCCTGATGTTTCCAAGGTCTTTTATTGTTTGTTTAGATTCCAGTTTTCCAAGTACTGATAAAAGACTGCTTCCGAACACGGTGCTTGTTAAACCTATAAATAATTCCTAGCACTCCAGCACTACTTTTATCTGCCTTTGTTCCAGTTAACAGTGACGACATCTCTCTTTTTATGCTGTACTTATTCCTGGACGTGGACTAAAGCTTAGGCCCTGAAGTTAATGACTGAAGTCTTGGAGTGAGCCAGGCCTGGTGGCACAGGCCTGTCATCCTGCCATGTTGGGAGGCTGAGGCAGGAGGGTCACAGGTTTGAGCTCAGTCTGGACAACTTAACAGTTTAGTGAGATGGTGTGTCAAAGTCACAGCCAAGTAATGGACAGGGGATATAGCTCAGTGTGAAGGGCCTGGGCTTAATCTCTGGTCTCACATACAAACACACACACACCTTAGAGTGGGTACTGCTCACAGTTGCTTGGTTACATTTTTAGTTCATTCATTGTTTTCTAGTTTTTAAGCGTCACATAATTTTTTGCTTTCTTTCTTCCTCTGTGTGTGTGTGTCTATGTATATATGTATATGTGGTACTAGGCGTTGAGCCCAGGACCTTCACACTGAGCTCTAGGCCCCAGGCCCATTTTTATGTTTGGTAGTTTGTTTGAAATGAAGTCTCACTAAATTGCTAAATTGCCCAAGCTGGACTTGAACTTGTGATCTTCCTGCCTCAGCCTCCTAGAGCACTGGGATTACAGGCCCGCATCACTGGGCCCAACTCAGATTCTGATCTCTAGGAAATCACATCAGTTGCTAATGGTTTTCCTAGAATGAAGCCTACAGTCTGTAAACGTCTCGCTGTCCTTGTGGGCCCTCCTGAGCATCACGACGTTGCATTTGGCTGTGGCCGTGGTTCAAACCCAGATTCTTCCAAGGACTCAGAAATACACCGACCTCTACTAAAAGAGATGCCTGTACTTTCACAAACCCAAGTCTGGTTGGAGTGTATTTCTCTAAGTCTCAATCTTTGGTACCACCCAGATACTCCTGACCCATTCCAAGGAAATGCAGAGCCAGGTCTGGCTTTTAAACATTTCTAACAAATTGACCTTGTTTCCTATCACTGTGGGGTTAATCCAGGCCGGTGAATAAGAATGCGTTCTTGAGCGCCAGGGACTGCACTCAGTCAACGCCTCACTGGCAGCAGAGTTTTTTGTGGGTCTTTTTTTTTTTTTTTTGAGAGTTTTTCTTCAGTGATTCACGATCAGTTTTGCAATTTGAAAGTGTTTTATGAGTCACACAGATTATGAATCTGTTGTCACTTCCTTAGAGAAGAACTCTCATTCCTTATGGCTTCCAGAGTTTAATCCACCACTGTGGGCACTTGCTTGCTTCTCTTTCTTTTTCTTTCTTTCCTTCCTTTTTTTTCTTTCTTTCTGTTCTTTCTTCTCTCTCTCTCTCCCTCTCCCTCTCCCTCTCCCTCCTCCTCCCTCTCTCTCTCTCTCTCTCTCTCTCTCTCTCTCTCTCTCTCTCTCTCTCTCCATACTAGGGACCAAGCTCAGGCCCTGCCCACATCTGTAGTCCAGACCAGGGTCTCTTTAAGTTGCTAAGTTTCCCAGGCTGAGCTTAGGCTTGTGATCTTCCTGCCTCAGCCTCTCAGAGCTCTGGAATGACAGGCCTGTGCCACCAGGCCCAGTTTCTGCATCTTTTTTGCACCCCAACCCATAATTTTTATTTGTACATGTTGGTTACAAAGATGAACAAATGTCACGCTGGCAGCTTTGCACACGCGCAGCGCAGGGTATGGTCTCCACCTCTCTTGCCCTCTGCCCTCCCCGGGTCCCGTGTGTTTGTTCTTCTGGGGAGAGGGAGTTTCAGCGTGGATAATGGATTCCGATCACACTTGCGCCTGCTATTACTCACCCTTACCCCCCACTCCTTACCTTCATATCATCTGATCACCGTCTTCCTTCTACTTTATTGTTCTTAAACATATTGGAGGGAATCTTTCTGTTTCTTAAAGAAATAGGATCTTACCAATTTCACATTTATTTTTAAGTATGAGGACCAGTGATACAGATTGTAGGCGAAACCACAGTCATGTGTTATTAATTTACAGTAGATTGGATGGTTGTCCTGAAAAAGAAAATCATGTAAGAGCAGCATCTGTTTTCAAATTCTAAACATAAATTCTGTGTTCTGTTATTTTGTTCTGATGCCCATTGTCAGAGACTGTGGCCACCTGCAGGACTCTGGGCCATATGACCCTTTTGTAGGGTGTGAGAGGGATTTTTATTGGGATTCTAAAAGAGAACAAAGCAAAACACCTTCAGCTACTATTTCCAGGAATCGAGGCAGCGACTCTGGCCTTCGGGGAGAGAGCATGGGCCCAGACAGGTCAGCCAGTGGTTTTGGATTTCTTCTTTTGATCAGGAAATTAGATCAGTGTCCTTATAGGGGAAAGTTCATCTGGGTCCCAGGTGTGGTCTTTTCCTTAAAGTGTCTTCCACCTCATCCATATTAGGTAACAGGAACTGCCTGAAAGGCATTTATTTTTCATTCTGTGTCATTCAACCATAAATGACTCAGAGGTGATCCTGCTGAACTCCAGAGGAGAGGCAGCTGCCAGCCCTTGTAACGTGCCAGTCGGGCCGCGTCTCAACACAGCCTCCGTGGGGGCCGGCACTGGGGCTGGGGGTCACTTTTCCTTAAGGTCACACTCAACTTCATAACTGAATCATATCCAGGGACTCACGTCCTCAGATGGCATCATTGTTAGCTGCATGTGGGCGTCATCTAAGTACCGCTGCTGTCACCTGGAGATGCTTAGGAAAACGAAGGGGGGATTTTTAAAAAGCCGTATTTGAAACATTAGAGAAGCAAATACAAAGCGGGAGTGGCTGTTAAATGTGTAACATTGAAACACAAGTCCAGCATCCAATGGCAGAAATCCTATTACTGCATTTTAAAAACGGACTTCCGATTTTGGAGCGGTGTTAGGCTCCCAGCAGAGAGCTCCCCTGTGTGCTGTCCCCCAGCCCAGCCCAGCCTGGACCACAGTGTCATGTCCGTCACTGCAGAGGATCCTGTACTGATGCATCATCCATCACCCAAGCCCGTGGTTCACATTGGCGTTCACTCCTGGTCTCTTGTGTTCTATATGACTTTCAACAAATGTAAAAACATACGTACTATTATAGTGTCATGCAAAATGGCTTCCCTACCCTAAAAATCTCTATTTCCTCCTCTGCCTCCTTCTCCTCCTTTTTGATATTGGGGATGGAGCCCAGGGCCTTCACACAGAGCTACATTCCCAGCCCATTTTTATTTTTCATTTTAAGACAGATTCTTACCAAGTTGTTAGGTTGCCCAGTCTTGGCTCGAACTTGGAATCTTCCTGCTTCAGCCTCCCAGAGTGGTGGCATTACATACTTGCATCCCTGGGCCTGGCTAAAACCCTCTTTTCTTCTTAGTTTTATATCTAATGATCTATGTATGAGTTTTCAAAAAAATCCCAAAAGCTTAAACAAAATAATCAAAGTGATTAGTTTAAAATTAATAGTTGTTAAAATTCATTAATGTATCAAATTTAACTATCCAAATGAGTAGTAAGAATTAAATGAATTCAGAATATATGTCCAAAATTTACCTTTGCAGTCACCACAGAAAAAAGCCTGTTGGCTAAGTAAATGCTATAATTTATTGAAATTCAATGCTATATCTGGAACTTGGCTAAAATTGGGCAAATAAACCGTACAATACAGGATAGAAAAAACTTCAAATAATAGGAAAATTAACAACAAATTTCTAAATAGCTCATTGTCTTCATCACGTCTTTATTGCTGTGATTCAATACCTGGCATCTACAACACAAGGTCACAGGTCACAGTTTCAGAAGATCTCAGTCAATTCGTGGGTGACCAGCCATAGTAGAAGCACATGGCACAAAGGGTCTGGGACAGCCACTCACAGAATGGCAGGCAGGAAGCCAAGTAAGGGAGGAAGGGTAGAGCAAGCGCATACCCTTCCAGGTCATGTCCCAGTGACCCACCCCTTCCAGGTCAATCCCAAGTGTTTTCACTCCTTCCAACCAGGTCCCACCTCTTAACAGCACCTGGTTCGATGGGTATCCCACTACATCCAATACATGAGGCTTTTGGGGAACATTCCAGATCCAGCCTATAACACACTTCGAGGAGGAATCCCAATGAATATTAGAAAATATTTTAAATGGAATAAAATGAGAATATAACATATTTTCCTTTGTTATATGCAGCTAAAGAAATGCTTAGAGAGTTTATATCAGAATTAGATGCAAATATTAGCTAAAAGAAGGAACCTAAAGTTAATGATCTAAGCTTCTTTAAAAAAGAGTAAATTAACATAAATATAAGATCTGAGTGAAACTAATTAAATAGAAAATAGTAAAAAAGATAGAGAACAGTTTATAGATCTAATAGTTCTTTGAAGAGATTGATAAACCTCTGGACAGGTGGATAAAGGAAAAAAAAAGCATAAACACAGATTACCAGTGTCAAGAATGAAAGAGAATTACCATCAGCCCTACAAATAGTAAAAGGGTTAAAGGGAGATATTTTTCATAAATCAAGGCCAATAAATTTCAAAACTGAAGTGAACAAACTATGAAAGATACAAATTGTTGAAACTGACTTAAGAATTACAAAGTCTGTATGTCCTTATATCAAAGAGGTTATGTTTGTAATTTTAAAACTTCTGACAAAAAAAAGAAAAGACACCAAACCTAGCTGGCTTCTTCGGAGAATGTCATGCTTTAAGTGTCCCCTCCAAAACCTGTGTGGAAATTCAGTTGCCATTGTGACTTTACTGGGAGGTGGGAGCGGCCAGAGATAGCTAGGTCCGGAGGGCCCGGGACTAGGGCCTGTTGTCATAGAACAAGCGGTCCCCCCTCCCCCCTCCCTTGTTCTCTTCTTCTTTCTTTTCTTTTTCTTCCTCTCTCCCCTCCTCCCCTTGTGACTCCTTCCACCTTGTGCGACGCTACCCTCTTAGTCTTGGGCTACTCAGCCTCCAGACCTATGAGCCGATAGATTCTAATGGTATTTTGTTATAGAAGCACAAAATGGGCTAAGGCAGAAAAAAATTCTAAAAATGTTCATGAAATCAGGTGGGAAATGTAGTTCAGTGTTAGAACATTTGCCTAGTACAAGCAAGGCTCAGTGTTCAATTTCTAGTACTGCAAAACCAAACGAATTTAGTAGGGTTGCAGGATTCAAAATCAGTATACAAAACTTGTGTTTGTGTACACAAATAGTGAATAATTGAAAAATCAAACAAAAATGGCAATCTTTAATAGCTTCAACAGTCATGAAGTATCTAAGGAGAATCATAACAAATACGTGTAAAATTTCTACGCAAGAAACTCTAAAATTTTTCTGAAAAAATTAAAAGATATAAACACACAGGGAAATAGACTATGTTCCTGGATAGGAAGACTCAGTATTTTTTTTAAATGTCAGTTATGTATAAATTTACTTGCAGTTTCAGTGCAATCCCAATAAAAATTCCAACTTTTTGTAGAAATTGATAAACTAACCCTAATATTTATTAAGAGCTTATAAAAGTCAGCATTATTTTAAAAATAAAGTTGAAAGACCCAGATTATTTAATTTTGGGATTTAATATTCAGCTTTATTAATTAAGACAGTGAGGTACTGGTATGAAAATAGACCTATGGTAAATGGAACAATGTAGAAAGTAGTGGAAAAAATATGCATACATACATACATACATACATATATAAATATATGTATATATACACATATATATAGAGAGAGAGAGGGAGAGAGCTATTCCAACTGATTTTTTAATAAAGTGGATAATTCAGTTGAGGGAAAAATGATCCTTTTAACAAATTTATATATTCGCATGGAAAAATAGAAACTTTAGCAATTGTCTCACACCTCATACAAAATTAAGTTGAAATAAATCATATCTCTCAAAATATATATGAACAATGCAGAGTGAGAACCTGTAAAAAAAAAAAAAAGCCTCATTTTGCCAAGACGTATTCAACTGGCAGAATCTCTGCGTGTGTTGCTGGATGCCCAGCCACCTCCCACCCGACTGGCCAGTGCCCTGGAGCTCTCGGGCCTTACCAGTGGCACACCTGGCAGGCAGGTCTGCAGTAGTGAGAGGGCATCAGGGTATTTGTGTAAGTGGCATTGCCACAGTGGGGATGAGGGCTCAGTGCCTCTGCTGGTGGTCCACCTAAACCATCTGATGTGAAGATGTACTGAAGACTGAACCCAGGCCTTTTCATTGAGCTGCAACACCAGCTTTTTAATTTTGAGATAGGGTCTCTCTCTATAGCCCAGGCTGGTTCTGAACTCACTTTGGAGCCCAGGCTGGCCTTGGACTCAAAGCAGTCCTCTTGCTTCAGCCTCCCGAGAGCTGGGATTACAGGCATATGCTAACATACCCAGCTTATGTGGCACTGGGGAATCGAACTCAGATACTTAGCACTGCTTTGTCTCTTTCTTAACAGTGTCTTGCCAAGAGCATGAGCTTTTTTTTTTTTTAACTTTGAAAGTCTATGCAATGTTTCACAGAGATTTATCATTTCTGTACCCTAGGTAAGAAATCTTTGTCAGTGCAAGGTAAGGATATTGAAAGCCTTGTTCGGTGCCTGTTCCACTGCAAATACTTCTCCAGCTCTACAATATGCTTTGTCTTTTTCTGTTTATTTATTTATTTGTTGTTGAGACAAGCACCTAACAAAGCTCTCAATATCCTTAGGCCTCAGGGAAAGCCAGATGAAGACACCGTGCACCCTAGAAGGGCAGAGTGTAGCAACAGGACAGCACCAAGTGTTGACAAGGACGCAGAGTGACCAGCACTCTGGTACAGCCATTGCAAATGACTTGACTGCTTTTATAAAATTACACCCATGGCCTTATTCCATTCCTGAGCAAGACTAATGAAAACATGGGTCCATGTAGCAACCTTTGCTCAATGAGCATAGAAAGCTTAGTCATGACAATAGCCAAAGAACCAGAAACAACTCAGGCATTGGCCTATAGATCAATGAATAAAAAATATTGTCATGTCTCTGCAGTGAGATGTTGCTTTGTTGTATGAAGGAACAAAGTGATATTCAAAGGAATGACTGTCTGGTGACATCACTGCACACACTGGTTATCGCTTCTGCCCTTGCCATCCTCTCCTCTGCTCTTCCCACTTCTGCCTGGCAGTGGGGACTTTTTCTCACTCATCCAGAGTTTAAAACTGGCTGCAGTACCAGGAAGTTTCTGGACCAGAAAAAAACTCGCTCAGTAGAGAGAATTCAGTCAGACACACAGTGGGAGAGCAGAAGTCTTTTCCCTGGGGGACCATAGAAAGTGAGAGCGGGTCAGGTTGATGATGTCCCCTGGGGCCTCAGGTGAATGGGGAGCCCCACTGCTGGGTCCAGTCCCCCTGTCTTGTCACATACACTGGCCCTGCCTGAAGATACAGCCTGACATGGCTCAGACACCTGTCCCAAACCACCCAGCTCCAGGCTGTCACTGTTTGGTAGATTTCATAGCAGAGAGGAATCAGTTTGTCCTAATGATATGTGAGCACAGATGCCCCGGCTTCATCCAGTGATGGAATCTGGTGTCATTTCAGTGTTTACTGAGGACCCCAGTGTGTCACGTATTTGCCTACTAAATGAAGGAGAAGCGAGGAGGAGCAAGATGGCCCCAGATGGGTGGAATCCCGAAGGTGACGGCCATCCGCAGCCAGGGCGGCACAAGTGACCGGACAAACATTACTCGAGGAGCACATGGGTAAGTACAAAGGACATGCACTTAAGAACACAGAATCTAAACTATATTTAGGAGGAAGATATGATTTGAGGTGCTAATTACAGCCCAAAGAGGAGAGCTGTAGGTCATGATTACCATGTTCCACAGGGTGCGTGAGACTAGTGAGGCTGGGATGCCACAAAATGCGTCGGTGTGAGAGGTTGACCTCACACAGCCAGTTCCTTCTTCAGCCCTGGGTGCCAGCACCACGATCGCCTGTGGAGATAGGAGCCTTTCATTCATGCTGAACTAGTGCTGGCATCTAGCTCCCTAATGTTGAGACAGTTGGGTTAGAAGGACATCACTGAACGATAAAGAATGACCTGGTCCAGTGGCGATAACTTCAATTGCATGAGGTCAAGTCAGCCAAATGTTTTAAGATTTTTTTTTTCCTCCTCATGTAAAATAAAAGTGAATTTGAAGGCTGGAGGAATGGCTGAACAGTTAAAGCGTTTGCCTAGGAAGCACTATGTAAGCACTAAATATCCAAGTTCGATTCCCCAGTACCACCTAAGCCGGGCTCATGCCTGTAATCTTGCACTCAGGAGGCAGAGGCAAGCGGATTGTCCTGAGTCCAAGGTTAGTCTGGGCTCCATAGTGAGTTCAGAACCAGCATGGACTACAGAGTGAGACCCTGTCTCAAAAAAAAAAAAAAAAAAATCAGTTTGAAACTTACAGAAAACACGTACACTTTAACAGTTCAGATAAGTGTGTGTGTGTGTGTGTGTGTGTGTGTGTGTGTGTGTGTGTGTGTGTGTGTGTGATCCTGAGGATCAAGCCCAGAGTCTTTGCAGTGTGTCACATGGTCTCACTAGTTACTAAACTGCTCGCCCAGGCTGGGCTCAAATTTACAGTCTTTCTGTGTCAGCCTCCTAGTGCTAGGATTCCAGGCCTGCACCACCAGCAAGATGATATTTTAATAAATTTCACTAAGAAATAAAAAAGGAAAATTTATTATTTGAATCTGGGCAAAGTCAGCATGCAGCAAAATGAGAGGTTTTTTTTTTTTAATCTTTTAACCAGAAATTTAGTCTTGTCCTGTGTCATGACAAGAATCGGTCTGCACTTACTGCTTTGCTGATGTGACTCTTGTTAGCTTATTGCTATTAGTAAGGTTCACACCCTGCATTCCTGTTGTAAGCTTTTGGCTCATACAGTAAGTCATGTAACTTAAAATGCGTTGTTTAATGATGGGTCCAAGATATAAAAATACTTTAGCCACATTACATGTAACGTGGGTAACCATAACGTGTCCAACCATAACACACACATGAGAATCAAAGCATACTGTAATTAGGAGGATCATCACTTTATTTGTAATTAAGTATTGAGTGCATGCCATGTGCCAAGCACAGGGCAAGACGGTGGGCAGAAGGCAGCGAGCACTGTAATAAAGACGCCGTAATCACGTGCCGCGAGGATGTAGGTAAAGCAGAACTCACATTGCTGCTGGGTTTGTTTATAAAATGGTGCAGCTGTTCTGCAGCATAGTTGGGCAAGTTCTGAGTGCCTAACTATCTTGATTCAGTCAACACATATCACATATGTACCCTAACACCAAATCGTGCCCCTAAACATCGAGTTGTACCCCTAAATAGAAAGTACCTGTTATGGTTTAGATCTGGAATGTCCATCAAAAGCCTCATATGCTTGGATGTAGAGGGATACCTGCGGAACCGGGTGCTAGTAAGAGATGGAGCCTAGTTCAAAGGGGCAGAACGCTGGACAGGACCTGGAAGAGTCAACCCTAGCTCCGCCCTACCTCCCTCATGTGGCTTCCTGTCAGCTCTGCTGTGAGCAGCTCCTGTCCTGCTAGGCTGTCACCGTGGGCTCTGCCATTGCCAGCCACCCGTGAATGGACTGAGAGCTTCTGAAATTGAACTAAATAAATCTTTTCTCCCTTAAATTGTGGACGTCAGGTATCCTGTTCCACAAGGAAATAATTAAGCCAGTACCAATTTAAAATGATCATCTAGCAGCCTAAAAATTATTACTTATCAGGACTAGGGGGAATGTTGCAATTACATAAGACAATATATCAGAGTAAGTTATGCCAGCCTTCAGCGTGCTCATCTGTTAGAAAAGATGGAGTACTTTGTGCATAGCAAAGCATTTGCGGGTGAAGGGCTTCTGGGCAAACACTCTCTGTGGAAGAAGGAAATACTCAAAACAGGAACCAAACTTAATGAAATAGAAGGACAGAGATACAGTATAGGGTTTTTCAAAGATCACCATACAAATAAAAATATTAAAAATAGTAATCGTAATATAAAAACGTCTTCACTCAGGATTGGTTTGTCATGATATTTGAAGCAAAACAAATGCTGTGAGAATAATTACACAGGCTCTAAGTTCAAGGTCCCTAGAAGCTGTCATCCATAGGAGAAATTAGTATACTTGTAGAACACCCTGCAGAGAGGTTGAATAAGGACAAACAATGGATATTTGACAGGCCAGAAAAATATATGTACACCCCAGGAAAACTGATCAAGACATGAAGGAGGAAGTCAGAAACATGATTAGGACTGAACTGGGACACGTCCTGTGGGTGCAGCCAGGCTGCAAAGAGTAAAAGGACTTGCAGAAGTCTCTGATGATTCCTGGAACAATCTAGTTCCTCTATGCAGGAAGAAAGTCAGTGTGACTGGAAAAGAAAGAAATGGACTCCAAATGTGAACTCTCCGGAAGGCCGTGCCAGGCGCGGGTGTTGGATGTGACTCCCCTCAGCGTCCCCTCTCGCCCAAGGACACACTAACACGCTTATCCCGTCGTTCTCACCGCCGCCACCATCTGAAGAGGCCCTGGAAGCAGTCGCACTGCCATGGCTGCCTCTGTGTCCTCAGTCCACTCAACACATCGACCTTTCACGGTCGTTATGACTTGGGGCACAGCCAGATGTAGACCGGTAACAGACCAGTGAGTGAGGACACACCAAAAGGTGTTTATTTGACAGAAGTTTCCGTAAACCCTTTGAATGGACTCAAGGCCTAGAGGCTACCATGAAAAAACACGCACGAAAGAGCGTGTCCGGAACTGCTTCAGAAAGTGACATGAGAACAAGCAGAGCAGTGTGTCTGAGGCAAGGAGTAATGTTTTAAGGAGAATTTATGGGATTAATGGTGATGTCTATCTTATGGTAATAATTTTTGAGTTTATATTTAAACATTCATCCTATTTTTATGATGTGAGAAAGATAAAATCAGTTATAGAAAAATCTATTGTCATTTTCCCAATTCATAGATTAAAGAGGAAAATCTAATTGATTGCCTTAGCCACCAAAGAAAAGAAAATTATGAAAGTTAACACTCATTCATAATTTAAAAAAAAACCTCAGACTACAAGTAGAAGACAATATTAACACAATGAAGACAATTTATTTTTAAAAATTAACAAAACTGTGCTGGAGGAGTAGCTCACTGGTAGAAGCTCTTGCTTAGCATGTGTGAAGCCCTGGATTTCCTCCCAGCACCACCAAAATAAATAAATGTGTAACAATGAAGTGTTTTTTTTTAAAATATAGAAAATATCAAAAGTCCATGGGAAAACAGTATGTTCTCTTGAAAATCAAGAACAACTCAAAGACATAGGTTCTCACCCCTTCAAGTCCCTGGAGTGCAGGAGGTATTAAGCAGCTCAGTATTCAAGAAAGAAAAGGAAGTGATAGAAATGAAAAAGAAGAAATGAAACCATGCAGATGTGTATTTAACTGGCTTCTTCCAGAAAATTCTGAAGGGGTAGAGGGTGGTGTTTAATGGTGGAGCAACTGCTGAGCTCACACAAGGCCCTGCGCTCCTGTCCTAGCACCAAAACCAAACTATTTAATAAAGCAAGAAGCAAAAAAAACTCTAAAGAATATAGGAATAAAGTAGTGAAGTATTTTAGATAAGTCACTGTCTTACTTACTTTTTCGTTGCTGTGATTCAATACCGGACATCCACAAGTTAGGGGAGGAAAAGTCTATTTTAGCTCACAGATTCAGAAGGTCACAGACCACTTGGGCGGCCGGCAACAGTGGAAGTACATGGCAGAGGCAGAGGTGGAGGCAGCTCCTGGCGACAATGCAAACGGGAAGCCGCGTCAATCCAAGTCGAGTCTAGTGTTCCTGAAGGAAGGCAGAAAGCAGCTTATATATCCTTCCAGGCCTGTCCCAGTGTGGAAGGTGTGGTAAGTCCCTGCCACACAGCTATAATCCATTCCCCACACCTTCCATCCACCCCTCCAGACCAGGCCCCAGTCTCCTAACAGCATGTGATCCCATAGACAATCCACAACATCCACACACATGAGACTTTTGGGGGACAGTCCAGATCCAAGCCACAATAGTTACTGTATGTAAAATCAAAATACAAAGTGGACTACAGATTTCCACGTGTACCGTCCTTCCAGCTGGCAGTGAAAACCACAAGTAAGGAAGAAACATAATGCCATGTGCGACTGCACGTATGAATAGGTGCAGTGAGAAGGACAGAGCCTTATGGAGAACTTTGTGCCGTCTGCCTGACAGACACAAGCAGGCATCAGTTACGTCATGTTTCTAAGGATGTGATCTCCGAAATATATTGTCTTCCCCAAAAGATCTTTAGATTAACGTTATCCTCATCCAAATTCTAACAATTGTTTCCATTTGGTTTTGAATTTGGCAGATCAAATCTTTGATTGGCACATCATCATATGGATACATATTCTCAAGTTTCCTTTGGTCAAAACAAAACAAAAAAACACATGCATTCATCATATGTATACATGCCCTGGGCACCAAGAGTATTCTTTTTTCTATCGCCGTGTAATAAATTAGTACCCAGGTAGCCTCTTCTGGGAGGCTGAGGCAGAAGGATTGCAAGTTCAGGCTCAGTCTGGACAACTAAACACCTTAGCAAGATTCTGACTGAAAAGTAAAGTTAAAAACCAGACTAGGGAAATATCTCAGGGCGAAGGCTCTGGGTTGGATCTCCAGGACCACAAAACAAACAACAAGCCCCCAAAGTCCCTCCATGAACACACAAATCTCCAGGTGAGAAGTCTGGTGGGGTGTGGCAGGTCTCCTGCAAAGGGACACCATGAGATGAGTCTCCCCGAAAATCAGGTCACCACTAGGTTGAGGTCTTGTCTGAAGATTCCAGAGGCAAATCCAATGCTAAGCTCATTCTGGTTGACAGAATTTAGTTCCTTGGGTAGTAGGCCTGAGATCCCTAATTCCTTGCTGGCTGCCGCCCGGGAACTGATGTCACCCCATCCAGAAGCTGCCACATCCTTGGCCACACATTGCATTGGGGGGTACACCGAGACCCCACCTCAGTCCAACCCTCCAACTTCCTTTCCTGCCACCATCTGCAGAAAATGCCTCATGCAAAGGACTGTGGGATTTGGTCAGGCCCTCTGCAATGTCAGTTGATTGGAACCTGAGTTACAGCTGTGAGTCCTGCTCACAGCCGGACCCACAGTAGTGTGTGCCTAGAAGATGTGGGTACTCCCGGACTTGAGAGAAGGATTCATCTTAGAATTGTGTCAGCTACACAGATATTATGAAGCGTGGTTGCGTGAGTGTGCGTGCTAACATGTGCATGGTTTTGTGTTTTTTTTACAATGGCTCTGCATTAACATTTGATGAGTAAGTTTTTAAAAAACAGTAAATGAGAAGATATTATTGTTATTATTTTTGGGGTACTTGGGATTGAACCCAGGACCTTTGCTCTAAGCTTCATCTCCAGCCCAGTTTTGTTTTGTTTTATTTTGAAACAGGGTCTTGCTAAGTTGCCCAGCCTGGCTTTAAACTTGTGATCCTCCTGCCTCAGCCTCCCTGAGTGCTTGGGACCATAGGCCTGTGCCACTAGGCTCAGCTTCTGTTAACACATATTAATTAGACTCATTAATGGGATCCACTGTGATATTTCCACACACATAATATCATGCGCCAGCCACTTCTTGATAAGCAGTTATTAAGTAAAGACCATTTTTAGGGCAGCAAACGTACTTTGTACACCACTTTATTATAAATATAATTCACGTCATTCTACACTTGCCCAAACTCATAGACTGAGGCATTAAGGGTCAACCCTGATGTAAACTACCGATTGGCTAGAGATTACTGCTCTTGGAATTGTTGCCAAAACACGGCACTAGTGCAGGACATTAGCAGTAGGGGAAATGGAAGGGACAAGGATAGAGGGGATTCTGAGCATTTTTTCCTGTTTTTTTTTTCTCTGTAAACTTAAAACTGCTTTTCAAAATAGCCTCCTAATTAATGATAAAGCAGCTCAGAACCAATACATCCAGCACAAGTTCCCAGCTGCCCTTGGCCACAGAGGGGGCTTTGTGTTGTGTTTTCCACCCAGTAGTGCCCATGGCCAGGTGCAGAGCTGGACCAGAGAGGGCGGCCACCAGCACCAGGCCAAGGCTTGAGCGGACAGGAACACAGGGAGTGAAGATGGGCCTCTGAGCTGGCCTCCTGCAGGGCTGGGATTACAGGCATGCACCACCATGCCCAGCTAGTTTTTATGTGGTGCTGGGGAATCAAACCCAGGACCTCACTGTGCTAGGCCTGCACTCTAACTACTGAGCTATGCCCTAACTCCATGTCTTTATTATTTTTTTTAATGGAACCCAAATATCCAGAGCTCACTGGCTGTGTAGTCTGGCTTGCTTTAATTGATGAACCATGGTCACCTGGTAATTAGAGTCGTGGCTGTAGAGATGAGCTGCTCCCTGATTCTTTTCCCCAAGGCTATGCACTTGCTCACCTGTTGCCTTTGTGCTTGGGGGTTCAGAGCGCCACTCCTGCGTCCCCATACCCCACAGATTAGATGCCCACAGGATGCCTCTGTCCCTTTTCAGAACCTTCCTACAGCCTCTTGCAGTGTTCCCTGGACTGGGCTATGACTTTCCTCAGGACTTTTCTGCTGTCTTCAGTATAACTGGATGTGATGATGTCAGAAAGTGGAGCAAGATGCCAGGCGCACGTGCCCATGACCCTGAGGTCCACACCTGTCTGGGCCCCAACTCCCGCTTTCTCCATCAAAACCTTTAGAGGCTTTTGGTGTGGGTTCCAGTGACTTCAGTTTAGGTTCTCAGTATTAAAAGCTTAGGGATTTCTAGTTTCTCTTTAAAAAAAAAAAAAAAAAAAGGCTAGAAGCGACTGCAGCAGCAGTGCATAGGCACCTGTTGTCCAGAGGTGAGGGGCTGGTTTAGGGACAGGGATGTTCTCTGAAGCCTCCATGCCCCACACCCCCTGACATCAGGCACCCAGTCGTTTGCCACCACATCTGGAAGGCTTCTGAATTTGAGACCCAGGGTCTGCAAAGCTTTTATTTAGGCCTCCATCCTTCTGTTCATGGAACTTGAAGCTCACACAATTGCCGCTCCCCTAATTTAGGAATGGCAGACACAAAGGTGAGGCCAAGTTACTGCATCCTGCTATAGTGGAACCATGAGTTTCCAGATGCTCGTGCCTTTCCTGTCCCCTAATGCCTGTTTTAGCATCTCCTTCCCCATCATGCAGGTGGGGTTGGGGCAGCAGAAGCTCTTGGAATTTGAAGAGGAGTTTAAACATTTCTAATACACAATTGGCCCCCCCCCCCATTATAGTTTCCAAGGTTTCAGTTACCCCAGTTAGCCACAGTCTGAAAACATTAATGGAAAATTCCAGAAATAAATAATGGATAAGTTTTAAATGGCATACATTTTGAATAGTGCGGTGTAATTTTGCTGTGTCCTGACTGAGATATAAATTGTTCCTGTGTCCAATGGATCCACGTTGTGTATGCCGCCTGCCTGTTGGTTACTCACTACCTGTCTCAGCTGCCGGCTGGGCTCTCATGGCAGTGCTGTGTTCAAGGAACTCTTAATTTACTTCATCATGGCCCCACAGTGCAGGAGAAGGGATACTGGCATTAGGGCATGCCAGAGAGAAGGCAGAAGGCGCTTCTGGGCAAAGGGAATGTGGTGGTGAGGCAGAGAGAGGGGGAGGAGACAGACAGACAGATGGAACAGACATACAGCCTTTATCAGAGCATATTCCTATAATTGTCTTTACTTTATTACAAGTCCTTGGGTCAGTCCTTTACTGTGACTAGTTTATAAATTAAACTTTATTGTTGTTTGACCTCATGGCACAGGCCTGCAATACCAGCACACTGGGAGGCTGGGGCAGGAGGATCAAAAGTTTGAGCCTAACCTGGGCAACTTAGCGAGACCCTGTCTCCAAATCAGAAATCAGAAATGAGTTGAGGATATTGCTCAGGGTGAAGGCTCTGGGCCCAACCCCCAGGACCACACAAAAAATAGTTAATTATAGATGTGAATGAATGGGAAGAAACATAGCATAGGAGCTATGCAAGGTTTGGTAGTTCCCATGGCTTCAGGCATCTGCTGGGAGGCTTAGAGTGTATTCCTTGAGGACTAGTGTAAAAATTCTATCTAATATCCTCTTCCTGATCGCGTGCGTGCGTGCGTGCGTGCGTGCGTGTGTGTGTGTGTGTTTGATTTTTTACTGGGTTTTGAACCCAAGGCCTTCATACTAAGCTACATCCTGATAATTTCTTGCTAAGTTGCTCGCTGGGCTTGAACTTGAGATTCTCCTGCCTCAGCGTCCCAGAGAGCTGGGATCATAAATGTGCACCACTGGCCCCAGCCTGGTCTTATTTTTAAGCTTCGTCTTAAAGCACCAGCATTCCCAGTTTAGCAGCTCTTGCGTGTAGCCAGAGCGATTTCTCAACGGCACACAGCTTTTCCAAGATCTTGCCGTGTCCACAGCCGGGTCAGAGCAACCCCTACGGTCTTGTTACTGAGATTTTTCTTGTTTTCTTTTTTTGCCCCGGAGTTTTGGAATGTAAAATCCCTCTGTTAATAGCCCTAGACTATCATGTCGAAACATTCCACTATCCATAAAGTTTGCCCAGTCATAACAAAGGAGGGGGAGACGTTCTTTGGCTGTTTGAGATTGACTCTAAAATGCCAGTCCTCCTTGGAGAGCTGCCGGTGTAGACAGAGTTCCTGAAGACCAGGGGTTCGCCCTCCCTCCAGGGGCAGCACCCAATGCCGCAAGCAGTGGCCAGGCGCTCAGGCCATGTTGATTCTGGATCGAATGCTGGAAAAATGCCTTCGATGACTCCCCAGGGCCCTGGGGGAGCCCGAGCAGTCCATGAGCGCCCATGACGAAGGAAAACAAATGGAGCCTCAGCCGGGCTCAGCCCTTTATAAAAAGGCCTTTCTTAAAGTTCTCAGACGGGCCTCAGGGACTCGGAATGAACTTGAGAGGGCACGAAAGTCAGAGAGGGCGGAGCAAGGCCTAGAAAAAGAAATATTTAACCCAACTTTGTAAGCCGTGTAGGTAGTGGAAATTCTGCAAAGCCTAAAGCCCACGGAAACCGTGCAGTTGGAAGTGAATGTGAGAGGGGTGTGTGTGTGTGTGTGTGGGGTGTGTGTGTGTGTGTGTGTGTGTGTGTGTGTGTGTATTTTCATCCAACCCCAGTTCCGTCAACAAGTTACTCCCTGGAGATGGAGCTGGCTGCTCCCCTCACCCTCAGCCTGTGCCTACCGATTTGTGCTCACATCCAGGATGGCGCAAGATGGCCCACTATCCCTTATGCCCAGTGTGTCCAGGGTCCTGACTGCAGGAACATTCCAGATGTTAGATGACCTGTGATTCACAAATGGTCACCTGCCCAGGAAAGGCTCCTCTGTACCAAAGAGCCCTCAAGAGCCCTCAACACTGGGATTTGTGGCCTCAAAAATCTCCCTAACTTCCTAACATCTGATTCATAAAGTACTTGTAAATATCACCTAACTTCCTCTCAGGTGTGGCTGTCACAGTGGATGCAGAATGCAGAGGGGACTTGAGCCTTCCTCTCTGCTGCTGTTCTGACCCCCCCCCCCCCCCCATTCTGTCCCTTGGGATCAGTTGGAGAACCTGGAGTAAGGAGAGTCTGGGGAACCAAAGGACAGCAGTCAGACGCTTCCACGTGGGGGGTACGGCTAGATCTGAGAAAGGCAAAGACGGCATTGCTCCACCCTCTTGGCATTGTTAGGGTGGCGCCGGGAGGCAGTGGGGGCCTGGGCTGGGTGGTGTGGACACGGGGCTGAAGGAGGCTGCCTTTCAGAAGACTCCGGTGCAGGTGGTCTGGTTGATCCCACAGGGCTGCTCCAGGAACATGAAGAGCTGTGGCAGAATGAGGGCTTCATGTCGGGCATGCTCCTGGCACAGACTGTCTCTGCCTTGTGCCCATCGGGGCCACACAGCCTCTGTGCCAACTCTGGGTTTCATGCAGGTCGCATCCTTCACAATGGAAAGAGTCTCAAAGTCACAGCATTGCACATCCAATGATTACAAAAAAGGGAAACCCTCCTTCATGCTCTGAAAAAGGAGGTAAAACGTTAATGCTCCTAAGAATTAGCTGACACTTGGACGCCCACGCCTTCCGTCTGGGTGTAGGTTTGTCTGCTTGAGCCTTTTATTCATTTGTTTGTTTTACCTACTCACATTCTCCTTCTTAAACTGTTGTGATGGTATCTCGGGGATGAGTGCTAGCATACCATGTGCTGTGCACCACTCTCTTGCTGCCCTCTTTTGCCGGGCCCAGTGGGGCCGGCTTGTAGACGCAGCACTCTGAGAGGCTGAGGCAGGAGGATTGCAAGTTTGAGCTCAGCTTGGTCAACTTAATGAGTTCGTGAGACCTTGCCTTGAAATCAAAAATAAGGGGCTGGGGGTATAGAGCAGTGGTTAAAGCAACTGCCTAGCTTGCTCAAGGCCCTGAGTTTGATTCCCCAGCACCACATAAAATATTAGCTGGGCCTCTTAATCCTGGCACTTGGGAGGCTGAGACAGGAATATTGCCATGAGTTTGAGGCCAGCATGGACTACATAGTGAGCTCTGGGCCAGCGTGTACTACAGAGCAAGACTCAGTTTCAAAAAACGAAATAAAAGATTCAGCTTTACTAAATCCTCTGAAGTACATGTGCTTTCTCCCCATTGTGTGGATATGGAAGCTGAGACCCGTAAAGGTCAGATGGTTTCCTCCAGGCAGCGAGGGGCAGAGCAAGGGCTCGAACCCAGGCGTCCCATGTTCAAGGACTGGGCATTTACTGCAGGAGTGTTTAAAGTCTTGAAAACTGTGAACTTAGTGGTGACAATCTTATTCAAAATGGAATTGTACCTTTTTCAATTTATTTTTAAAGTAAGTTTTGGTACTGAAGGGGTCCAGGTTAGCCACCCCAACATGTGCCACTCTGTTGAGTATTTTGAGCAGAAGATCCATGATAGCAGCAAATGCGAAAAACAGGTTCTCTGACCTCCCCTCAGCGCGCAGAGGCAGCCTCCAAAACTGTCTCCACGAAGACAGTCCTTAGCTCGTGATGGGGATAGCGACACTCCCGGATGGGCCTTGCTGCAGCTGACCACATCTTCTGTTCCTTCTCTGAGGGTTCATCCGTCTTGTACACAATGGGCGGCAGCCACAGAGAGAAGGACAGGCTGCTTTTTACTGCTACCTGGAAGGCTGTGATCAGAGTCGGGGTGCCGCTGTGTGCACTGCCTGCTCCTTCTTCATTTTATTGCTGCCATCTTGGGGTGGAGCCCAAAGCCTCCCCCGGGCTGCGCCCGTGCACCCTCACACCCTGCTTCTTTTTTGAGGCAGGGTCTTTCTAAGTCACTAAGTTACCCAGGCTGGACTCCAGCTGGTGGTCTCCCTGCCTCAGCCTCCAAGGGTGCTGGGATTTACAGGCAAGCACCGCTGGCCCCGGCATGCTTACTGCCTTGATTGAGGAGGGTGGTTTCGTGGGTGTACACACATGACCAGCTCACCTGTGCACTTTCTTTTCTTATTGGAGACAGAGTCTCGCTTTGTAGCCAGACTGGTTCTGAACATACTAGGTAGCCTAGGCTGGCCTCAGACCCATGGCAGTTCTCCTGCCTCAGCCTCCTGAGCGCTGGGATTACAGGTGTGTGCCGTCACACCCTGCTTACTTGGTTGTGGGGAATCAGACTTGGCCAGGAGCTTGCTAGGCAGGTGCTCTAACCGCTACGTGTGCACTGTTTAATATTCATTTTGTACCTCAGTAGAACTGTTTTTTTTTTTAACGTAATGGTGTGTACATATGCTAACCCCAGTACAACAGTTGTTGTGCCAAACAAAAGCATGTTGCCGCATTTGAGTGCATCCCCAGGGTTCACAGGTGAGACCCGTCGATCAGCGAGGCCGTGCTGGGGCCTAGGAGCAGGTGTTTGTGTCATGGGGGTGGGCTCACTGGCATGGCACTTCTACCCCTGCTGTTCTGCATGTTCTTTCTTCTTCCAACATCTGCCATATGGCAAGCAGCACCGGCCCTGGCTGGCATGACCCTCTGACCTTGGACTTCCCAGCTTCTGAGCCGGGAGCTACACAAACAAACCCTTCTTGACAAATGACCCCACCCCAGTTATCCTGTTACAGCACCAGAAAATGGACAGACAGGTCAGCCTGGCTTTGGGCCCTGTGTTGGAACAGCCAGTAACTTACTCACTTCTTTTGCGCAGTGCTAGGGATTGAAGCCAGGGCCTTGTACACACTAGATGAACCTCTACCCGGAGCCCCACGCACAGCCTCCAACAACTTCCCACTGACTGCCACAGTCGGCCACGAGGACAGTAACTGCTTTCGGTGACCTACCTTGTGGGAGCTGGTCGTTACCCCTCAGGTCTCCAGCTTGGGGTGTTTGGGGGCATCAAGGAGGACAAACTTTGTTCCCCTGCCTTCTCAGATTCAGTACTTGGGGGGTTGCAGATTAAATAAAAGACAGATGACCAAGAGGAAAAAGTTCATCTCATCAACCTTTATCTCAATAGGAGCCTTAGGGAAACACCTGAAACTCAACAAAATGAGTCGCCTCAGAGATACACCTGTCGTCCTAGCAAAGGAAAGGGCGTCCGGGCTTTAGGGAGCCTTTCATCCTGGGGAAGTGGCGAGGAAGCGGGAGGTTACTGTGTCAGGCTCCACTCAGGTGGCCCTGTCCTCTTCTGGTGATACCGTGCTGTCTTTGTCCTGGTGTGGGGTGAGGAACGCCTCCGCAGGGACACTTGTGCCATGCTCTTTGGCATTTGAGGGAGGGCAAGAAACTCCTTGTCTATCCTCAGCTGCTCTCTGCTCAAAATAATCTTTACACCACAGAGGGAGATTTGGAGGTAGGACATTCCGACCTCCTCCAGGGAAAGTCAACAGCAGCCACAGCGGTCAGGACTCAGTGCCCTCGTTCTCTACTCCCTTCTGTCCCACCATGAATACTGTCACTCTCAGGGTGTGGGGACCTCAGCCAGCCTGGTGAAGCTGGTACCTGCTCTCTTAGCCCGGCCCTTCGAACGGCCCTCATCCGTGTCCCCTGTGTCCCTCCAGCCCTGGGGCCACCCAACTCTCCCTTCCTCCATGCTGACAGGGGGCTGTTGCTTTTCATTTTATTGAAACCATTCTGCAGGCAGTCCCTCGGTGATTTTGTTTCTCTCCTGCATTTGTACTCTTCCGAGTTTATTGATTTCTTATATTTTATGAATCCCAGTAATTTATTTTCTCTAATGCCAAGTGTTTTCTTCTGCTTAGTATTGTCTCTGTAACGCCTCCATTCCTTCCTTTTCTGTGTGAGTGTCTTCGTTACTTATCTTGTTGCTGTGACAAAATATCCGACGTCCACAATTTATGAGGGGAAAGGTTGATTTAGCTCACAGTTTCAGGTCTCACACCACAGCCTATCCATGGGCAGCTGGCAGCGTAAAGGCACATGGCCGCGGCTGGAGAGCTGCTCACCCCATTGCAGACAGAAGCCAAGTCCCTGTCTGGAAACAGGCAAGACTAAAGCTTTCCTGGGAAGGAACCACAGCAGTGTTTCTTCTTCTTTCCTTTACTTAGTTCAAGATGCCAGTTGGGCCTCCCGCCCCCACCAAGGTGGATTCCCTCCCTCACTTCCTGGCTCGCAAGTCAACATGCACCTTGAAAGTTCTGCCGTGGGCACCCCCCCAATCTCAAGAAGTTGACACAGACTTTCCAGGTCAAACCCCAAGCATCAGCCTCTTACAGCCAAGACCTACCTCCCAGTAACACACAGTTCCAAATTCTATGCAGCTTTTGGGGGTGGGGGAAGCTCAAGACCCAAACCTTAGCACTGGGGATGGAGCTGAGGGTCTCAACACTGAGCTCATCCCAAGCCCATGTTTTATTTTTGATTTTCAGACAGAGCCTCTCTAAACTGCTAAATTGCCCAGGCTGGGCTCAGACTTGTGAGCCTCCTGCCTCAGCCTCCCACATTGCTGGGATTAGAGGCCTGTGCTACCAGTCCTGGCTAATGTCTTTCTATTTTAAAGACCTTTTAAATAATTCAGAGACCATCATGCTTAGTGAAGTAAGTCAAAAGCAGAAGGTTAAATATCAAATGGTTTCTCTAATATGAGAACCCAGATCACAATTCTTTTATAGAACTAATTGAGAGGAATGATGGGAACTGGAGGGGGAGGGTCGAAGAGGGAGAAGAGATGGACTTGTAATATTGCCACGATATGTATGTGCACAAAATACTCGAGATCAATGTACACATTATGTATTGCATTTATACATATCAATAAAATGGGAAAAAATAATTCAGAGAAAGAGAGAGAGAGAGAATTTGGCTCAGAGATGCTAAAAGCTGTGGCCACCAACCACGGAAGTCCTAAAATGACCCAAATGTAGAACTGGGACACAAAGAAAGTCAGCCCCTTTCCAAGCATTCCAGCCTTGGGGGGTGGGGGGGCAGAGGAGGGGCCTCCGCCTCCACCTCCACTGCTGTGCTTGGCCTGGTCCCAGACCCCACATGTCATCCTCTTGCCTGACCCAAACAATGTCTGCACATGACAGAGATTTTTTTTTTGTTTTTTGCATTTTTTTTCCTCCAACATTTTATATCTCAATATTGTAAAAGTCCAAGTACTCAAAAGCGTTTCAGGTCTTGGAAACAATCCAAGAGCCGGGATGAGTCTTGAAATTCCAGGCCACGGATTCCTTTGTAGGTTTGTTTACAGGAACAGTGAGGCGCTCACACGTGTTGGCGCCTGGCTGGGGCCAGGGGGCCGCGTCGCTTGGCTTTCCTTCCTCCCCGGTGGCAGGAGTTGTACTCGTCAGCCTTTGGCCACGCGTAGTTTTTCTTCCTTCTCTTAACCCACATCCTTAAAAATTGAAGAATTTTTCAGTTAGGCAACTTTGCCGAGTGCTGGGCTGGGGCTGGCGTTGAGCAGGGGGTGGGGGTGGGGTGTCTTCAACATTGGTTTCATTTTCTTACCTTCCCACCAGCTTTTTTTATAAACATTTCAGATATACCAGAAATAAACCAGGGCCAGTGGTACTTTGGGAGGCTGAGGCAGGAGGATTGCAAGTTCAAGCCCCACCTGGACTACTTAGCGACTTAGCGAGATCCCATAGCAAATAAGCAATAAAATGTGGCTGAGGGTACAGTTCGCCCTGTGTTTAATTCACAGCACCATAAAAAATAAAATAATGTAAATTTACCAGAAACATGATAAATGACCCCTCATCCAGCTCCCTGAATAATTACCATTTTCAGCATTGTGTTATTGATTTTATTTTCCCTCCCTCGGCGTATTTTTTACAAGTTTTTTTGTGTGTGTTGTGTGAGGACTGAGGGCTTTGTGCGGAGCTACATCCCCACAGTTTTTTAAAAAAGATTCGAGACAGTCTTGCTAAGTCACTAAATTAAGCTGGGCCCAACCCTGTGATCCGGTATGGGAGGGACAGGAGGACACACTGGAATCTATGGACACCTGTGGGTCTGATCACCCCAGCTGCTGGGTCCTTCAGCCTTCCAAACCTCCCAGAATCCCTCTTGGGCCACCTCCAGATACACAGACCACGGGATCTGGGGAAGCTGCACCCCGCTTTGTTGGGACGGCCCAGCACGAGCCACACAGTCCTTCCACACCCGCTGTGTGTTCCCCAGCTTTTGCCATAGGTTTGTGCCACGGATCCGTTGCATTTGGCTGTTATGGCCCCTCCCTGCCTATCCACAGCCCACCGAGTTTGCAGAGGAGCCTGCAGAATCCCCCACACCTGACTCTGCCTAGTCCTGTCCCCTAGTGTAGCTGGCTTTAGCTCTGGGCATACACAAGGGTTGGCGTGGGGTGCTGATAGTTCTTCTGTCAAGAAGCCCTGCGGTGGCTCAGCTGCTCTGTTCCCTTTGGCTCCGGAGTCCCCCTGGGTGTTGAGCTGATGTAACTGGCAGGAGCTGGGGGACAGCGCATGGCCGCCTTGCCTTCAGCTCCTCGATCACTGAGTAGGAAGTGTGCCACGGAGGGAGGGACACTCCGCGGGCAAAAGCCACTATTGCCATCTCTGCAGCTGCTCCAGGGATAATGCTGCAGCAGTCTGTAATGCCAGGTGCAGTTTTCTTTCTTTTTTCTTTGTGTTTTTAAAATTTGTTTTCAGTCCTGGGGACACAGCCCAGGGCCTTCACACTAAACCCATTTTTATTTTTGCTTTTGAGACAGAGTCTCAAAACTCAGTTGCCCAGTTTGGGCTCAAACTTGTGATCCACCTGCCTCAGCCTACCAGCATCCTAGATTACAGACCTGGGCCACTGCACATGGCTAAGGTGTAGTGTTGTAGTGCATTTAATGTCTGGCAGGAAGAGGCCACCAAGACCCATTTGCTGTGAGATTAGGTACTTTCCTGGACACTGACAGGAAGGGAGCCATCTCCCTCACGGAAGAACCACGTGACCCGCCGGGCAGTTAGGAGCGCCATCACCAAGGGCCCTGAGTTTCCTAGGGGACCGCCTAGCACAGTCTCTGCCTGCTGTGACAGCCTTGCACTTGTAGAATCTGGCTTTGTTGTCACACTGGAAGGAGAACTTGATCTAGTGCTCCATGGCTTCTGTTCATGTGAATGTTTGAATGAACTTGGCTTTGACAAGGCCGCTTCTGAGTCAGGGAAGAGAAACCAGCTAGGTTGCTGGGTCCCCTGAACTCTCTTGACCTCCACATTTCTGCTGTTTGGGACGTTTGTCTCCCTGGGTTGTCTCTCAGACTCCAAAGTGATACCCGCAGAATGACCATGGGATGCCAGATTTGGTGTGAGGTCATGCAACACGACCATGTGAACCTTTTCAAGATTTTTCACCAGAAAAAAAAAATGTTTTTGATAGTGCTATTGGCCTGAAATCCCAGTACTCTTGGAGGCTGAGGCAGGAGTTGCAGTTCAAGGGCAGCCTGGACAACTTAGCAAGACCCTGTCTCAAAATAAAAAATAAAATCATTTTGAAAAGGTCAGTGGTAGAGCACTGACCTAGCATGAGCAAGGCCCTAAGTTTAATTACAGGCTCAGTAATAATAATTAATTTTAAAAATAATTTATATATGATCAAGAATTTATATATGATCAGTGGGCCAGAGAGCAGCACAGAGTTTGATTTTGAAGCCCACACGTTTGACAGAGAAAATGCCTGTGAGGTAAAACAAAGCTCCCCTCAGGAAGCGAGACTCCAGCTGACAGCCACACAAGGACCACTAGAGCCTAATGTAAGCCAAAGGGAATGTTCTGGAAGGTTCTGGGTCTCACAGACTGATGTGAGTCAAAGGCCTGAGTGTGGAAACACAGTGGTTGGTGATTCCAGAAGGCCCACAGCTGTCTCTCCCCACTTGCTGGCGGAAGCAGGTGCTAGATCCAAGGAGACCTCCAAATGCCCCAAAGGGACCCCAGCAGCTCCATAAAAGGAAATTCCGATGTGACTGCACAGAGGGATGGACCCCAGCAACTGCCACTAAAGCATTGTCCTCCGCTGGCAGGAGCTCATGTGAGAGATCCTTGTAAAGTAAGAAGCCGGCAGCCAACTTCCTGTTGGTATGAAAAAGTTTATAGTTTCTGGGCTTAAAATCTAGAAAGAAGAACCTTAAGCCATGACTATGAAGGAATTTACTTTCTAAAACCCCATTTTATAAACAATACCATGAAAGGCCAGAGGAAAGTTATTAGATCGGGGTGTTTGTGTTTAATGTCTCAACCACATTCCGAGAGCAGGTTTATGGTGCGTGGTGGGGAGTGTAGTAGAAAACACTTCAGCCAGGGACGTGTGATTGCTTGCGTTTGGAGACACACTGTGGTGTGTTTCTACAGCTGCCGGGCCACCCGCTCTCTGGAGGGCCGTGGGCTCAGCTCATCTTGGCTCGGGGACAGCATGACTGAGTCTCTCAATTACAGAAATGCCACTTCCCGGGTTCAGGACAGCTGACCAGAGTGAGGGATCAGGGAGGAGGCGGCCAGCTGTAAATGTGGGGGATCTGAGGCCTCAGCCAGATGGACCATGGGAGGAAATAAGTTTGGGCCACGTGGTTCCTACCACGAAGTGCAGAAAAGTAGCCGTCTCTATTTTAAAATAGAAAGCCATGGCTGAACTTCTTTTAACTCCCAAGGGCCTCCTGACTCAGCCCCTCCGTCTGTACCCACAGCTTTGAGATCATGTTTGTGTTGGGATTTAGATCCGGCCCGAATCTCCGATGAAGGAAACGTCACCAACACCAGTGACGAAAACCAAAGCCCACAAGAGTAGAATAACGACATTCCTCCACGCTGGCCACGGCCTCAGGGTTCCCAGATTTCTTCTTTGTTTCTGCTTGATCAAAATTCCGTTTTTAATATTAAAAACTAAAAATTAGTGCTAACAATGTCCAGTCGAGCTTGTCATTTGTCAGGAATAAAAATCAGCCACCCTGTGTTGTGTTGTTCACAAAGAAGTGCTCATGACTAGTCTTTTGAAACCTTTTGTCATTAGAAGCAAAACTTCAGGTTGCAAATACTGTAAGGGGCCTTTGTGTGTGTGTGGTATTAGGAAGCACAGAGCCGAGATTCTTTATCTCCAGCCTCTTTTTTCTTTTTAAAATTCTGAACCAGAATCTCACTAAGCTGCTAAATTGGCACCCAAGATGGGCTTAAACTTGTAGTCCTTCTGCCTCAGCCTCCCAAAATGCTGAAATTATACACCTGAACTACTGGGACCAGCTGGAGAAACATTTTTATCTGGACTGAATATATACTGACTTTTTTCTCATAATTCCCTAAACAAGACAGTATGACAATTAATTACATAGCATTTTCACTATATTAGATATTAAAAATAACCTAGAGATGATAGACTGCAGTGGGGTGTTTGGGCACTACATGAATATCACGCCACTGTACACAGGGATGTGAGCATCTGTGGACTCTGATATCATGGGGACCCGGGGCCAAACCCCTCCAGACACCCACTATATACATATAAAAAACTCAGTTATTAGCACGCATTCTCGGGCTAGGGTTGTAGCTCCATGGTAGAGTGCACACCACAGGTGTGAGGCCCCAAGACAAAGAAGCAAAAACAGATAGAACATACTGTATTTGACAGTTTGTCCACTCACCTGGTATTTTTTTAACTGAATTTTTCCCCAGTAGTGCTCGACATTGAACACAGGGCCTTTGCACCAAGCTACATCCTCAGCCCTTTTTAAAATTTCAAATTTAATTTTAAGTTGCTGTGTTGCTCAAACTTGGCTTACACTTGTGGCCCTCCCTCTCAGCCTTCCAGAGTGCTGGGGTCACAGGTCTGCACCACCAGGCCTGGTTTTGCCTGGTGGTTTTTGAAATTCACATGGCATATATAGGCCTCTCTTGGCACTCTTCCCTGTTCCCCCAGGCGGGGGCCAGGCATGGCCCCCAGTGGGCTGTTCTACACGTCATCTGTCTGTGTCCTTATCCTTAGCATCAAGATGGCTGCCCCAGCTGCAGCCTCAGTCTTCAAGGAGAAGACAAAGTCCACAGGAAGAAAGATACCATGAGGCCATGATCACAAAAGCAGAAACTTCCCAAAGCCTCCTGGCAGACCTCCCGTCACCTGACCCTCACTGCCACAGCCTTGAGACAGGTGGCTGTGCTAGGGAAGCATGGCCCCACCCCGAACAAAACGGGCTCCTGATCCTTAAGGAAGAAGTCATGACCAGCTAGGCACCAGGCATGTTCCCCCGCACGAGGGCTAGGAGCGTCGGGAGCGCTAGTCTCAAAATAGTGCAGCGGGAGGGCTGGCTGCACAGAAAGCACAAGACAGGGTGACCAAATCGTCCCCACCCGCACAGGAAGCCCGAGGTCCTGGGACCTGTGTGCCGAGCCTCACGCACGGCCGAGGCCAGGATGAGAGGCAGGACGCCGCCCAGCGTGGAGCAAATACCCACTGGGCAGGGGCCTGTCCAGATGTTTCTAGAAGGCTGCATGGCCACTCCTAGCAGAGGCTTCCCTAGCAAAGGGGGCTTCCTTCTAAGGAGCCGCCCACCAGTTCCTTCTCCCCAGGTCTCCAGGGGTTCTGAGACACATGACTCGGCTCCCTCTGACCTGTTAGATTCCCCACCTCCGCCTCCTGTATTCTTCTGTGCCACCCTTGGCTGTGGTTGGCTCTAGGGCAGCTCCAGACCTTCCAAGGGCAGGCTGGGGCTTGGGCCAGGGTTTTTGTCACCAGCAGGCGTCCAAGATGCGGGCCCTCGCTGATCGGGGCGGGGCTCCCTTGTCAACATCCATATTATCACGGGCCTGGAACAGAGGGACTGATAGGGAGGGAAGTCAGAAAACACATGGACCAGGTGGGCAGGCAGTGCAGACAAGACGTTATACTTCATCATGACAGAAATGTTAAAATGGGTTAAGGTATGACTTTAATGAATCTGCAACATATCAGAGTCAACTAAATACGTTCATACACTTCTAGTTACCGAGTAAATTGGCCAGTCATGAGAAACGAGTCAGGGGTTGCTATGCCTTCAGACGACCGTCCTGAGGACATGTGACTGTCAGGGCCGCGGGCATACAGGGACTGAACAAAACCTACACCTGCCAACATTTCCTGGGAGATGGCCTGTGGAGTTCTTTTCTTGTGTCTTTGTAAACTTTAAATTTGAGCTTATTTCATTTTGATATCTTTTTCAGGAAAAAAATTTAAACCCCCTTCTTCTGCAATGCCCCCAACTCTCAATTTCAAGACAAGATCTTGCTAGTTGCTTAATGAGCCAGGCTGGGATCAAACTTGCAGTTCTCCTGCCTCAGCCTGCCAGGGTGCTGGGATTACAGGCACATACCATGCCTTGCTTGTTTCCCTTCTGTTCTGGGCTGGGCTCTTGCCACAGGCAGTCCTCACCTGTCTCCTCTCCCATCATGGTATTGGTTTTGTTTGGTTCTGAGACAGGGTCTCACTCTGTAGTCAGGTTGGTCCTGAACTCACTATGTAGCCCAGGCAGACCTTGATGTGACAGCAATCCTGCTTCAGCCTCCTGAGTGGGGAGATTGCAGGTGATGGTTTCTGGCGCTGTTAGGAGGAGGGCCAGTGGAGGAGGGGTGTGGGCGTGGCCTTGGGGCGTGTTCTGGCACCGGCTATGGTGGACATGGAGAGAGCAATTTTCTCCACCCAGGCCCCTTTGGCGGTCCCATTTTTGCCTTGGGCTGTGCATGGACTGAGACCCCTGAAACTGTGAGCTAAAGCAAAGCTGTGCTGTCCTAAATTGGGGGTATTGGATCTGGTGCCCCAGCACCGGGAAATTGACTAAGATGTCGTGCTTTCTAGACAATTTTGTAAGAATATAGCTGCCCGTTCCCTTGAAAGCCAAGGTCAGCCCATGTCCAGCTGTTTGCCCTGATGGTCGTCTTTGAGTGTGAAACTAAAGACACTCAGGTGGGGGCCCAGAGGGGAGTGACACGCAGCTGCGACTGTGCCTGCCTTGGGGGCTGGACCAGGCAGTTGGAATCACAGGCCCTCCTCTGATTGCGCTTTCCAGGGTGCCCACACCCGCCGCTGTGAATCGCCGGGCCTCATTTGAACTCCGGGAGGCACATGGCTCAGATAATAATAGTGTGTCTATTATACAGGGGGGTAAAACAGGCGTGCACAGGTGAGGTTCCAGGGCAAGATCTCAGAGACGAGTGTGTAAATCGCAGCTCTGCCCACGTGGAAAGACATGAGCAGGTCCTTTGGGCCACAGGCACCAAGGGATGTTTAGGGAAATGTGTGTAATAAACTGAATTACATCGTGTACTTGGTGGGGGCTCTGTGGGGGCACAGCCTCTGCTCAGGCCACCTCTGAGTGCCATCTGCCCCCTGGACATGGCTCCTAGCTCTAGATTCCAGTGCGTTTTATCCTTAACTGCTTCAAAATAACAGCTCTGCTCATAGAAACAGGCTCCCTGGTGGTCTGAGTCATTTCTTCATATTGTAAGCACAGCTCTGGGCACCGTGCTGCCCAGGTTCTGACACGGCCCAAAGGCCTGGTTTCTCCTAGTTCCTCTCGGAAACCCCTCCCAGGGCAAGAAGCACCAGAACCAGAAACACAAACACAACCCTACATAAACCTGGGGCATAATTCTGCACAGAGCTACACTGGGCGGAGAAGGGGACCAGGAGGCAGGTAGCTGAGGGAGGGCCTCTCCCTGGGAAGGTTCTGGAAAGGGAGCCACTAGCAGCTTTCTTCCTTTGTGGGAAGGCCAGACTGAGCTGGGAGCTGCAATAGCGGGTATTTGTTTATTTTGTGGTACTGAGGGAATCCGGGTTCTTTTGGAGCCAGGCCCTTCTCCCCATCCCCTCCATCCTGGTAGGTCACAGGCTCCGGGCAGCCAGAGGAGGGGGCGGGCCCACAGGCCAGAACTTTTACCATCCTGCAGCCATTCATTTGAGCAAGACTATACCATGCATCTGGCCTAAAGGACAAAAGTCTGCAGGAATAATGTGCTGCTTTCCGGGGCATGGGCATTTTCCCAGGTTGAGGCCTTGGGGCCTTCCTGGTTTCCCACTGGTTGCAAAGCATCTTTTGGTCCGTTTTGGTCAAGATGCAGGATTCGAGCTGGTGGGAAGGCTGAGCTCTCCTGAGTGTTCCTCTTTCGTCACAGACTTTGCAGCTACTTTAATATTATTATGGCTGTTGGTATTTCCCTGCGAGGATGGAGCCCGGAGCCCGTGCGCGCTAGGCAGGTGCCTAGCACCGAGCATTGTGCCGAACCTCACTCTTTCGCCACTCATTATTACTATTACTTTATTGTGTTCCTGGGGATTAAACCCTAGATCTTCACACGAAGCGCCAACCCCAGTCCTTTTTTATGATTTTTGAGGCAGGAGCTTGTTAAGTCGCAAAGTTGCCCAGACTAGGCTCGAACTTAAAATTCTCCTGCCTCAGCCTCCAGAGTGCTGGGATGACAGGCCTGCACCACCAGGCCCGGCTGCTGCCATTTTATATAGAGGTTGGAAATTCAGATGTTGAATGCTTTTCTGACTAGTAGCTCTGGGGTCCTGGGAGGCCTAGACTTTCTGGGTCCCTGAGGACCTACACCATGTTTCTGAGCATCTCCAGGCTGCAGGGCTGGGATGATGAGTGTGGCTCCTCGGCCTTCTCCCAGGTCCTGTAACAGAGTTCTCATGACTGTTTGCACGGCATGGACTCAGTGGGAGAGGAATAGTCTTAGAACCACTTGGTTCATCTTCAGATAGACTGTCCAAGGGAAAACACACCTGTCAAGCAAAAACAAAGTCATGTTGTGAAAGTTAAATCCATGAAACATACAAAATAATCCTGTGGTTGGAAGTGAGAAATACACACTGCATTTTTATCTAAAGAAAGAGGTGGTGTGATTGTCCTTTTTTTTTTTTTTTTTGAGTTCTAACAGATTTCAAAAATTCTTCAGATGAAGGAAAATGCTTCCTTTGGAAAAGAACTTATTTCCTTAACAGGAAAGATAGGCACAGCCAGGTATTTTTAAAGTTATGTATGCCTTGAGAATAGAAATATTTTTTTAAAATACTAGTCAGGCAAAAGGAAAAGAGAAAAACAGAATGAAAAAGGGAAACGAAGGGACCTGGGGGTATATCTCAGTGTTTAGGGTGCTTGCCTGGGACATATCTGTATTCTCAGCACTTGGGAGGCTGAGGCAGGAGGATTCTGTTACTTCAAGATTAGCTTGGCCTACATAGTGAGTTCAGGACCAGCCTGGACTACAGAGTTAAGCCTTGTCTCAAAGAAAGGAAAAGTGAAAAAGAGTAACATGATTAATTACTAGGAAGGAGAAACTGCCACTCTCTCTGCCCCTAGTCCTAGCAAGAAGGTGTACATATAAACCTACAGCTGAGATCCTGGCACAGGTGGGTGAGTCCTCACCATGTTCCTAAGGAGCCCACCATCCATTCCCCACTGAAACTGACTATGTTCAGTTGGTCTAAGGATTTTTGAAGCCAGGCGTGATGGCGCAGGTTTGTAATCCAAGCACTTTGTTAAAGCTGAGGCAGTCTAACATGGGCTTTTTTAGGAATTTAATGAGACCTGTCTGAATATTTTTTAAAAGTGGGAGGGAGTTGGGATGGAGCTCAGGGTTCAGTCCAGTACTACAAAAAAAAAAAAAAAAAAAAAATGGTGGTGGGGGGAGCAAGACAGTTGACAGTGAGATACTCGTGTGTAGTTTCCTTCACCCCATCCCAGCCAGGCCTTCGTGGTTCCTGGAAGTCCCTGAAGAACCAGAGCTGAAGGTCAGCTGTGGTGCGCTTGCCCATCCCGACAGGAACAGTTGGTTTCAGTCTCCACCTCTCTTGGAATGTGGTTGGGTGAGAAGGGGGAAGGGAGCCCAGGCGGAGGCCTCTGAAGGACCAGAGCCTGGCTGCTGGGTTCCTGAAGGGCCGGAGCCTAGGTACTGGGGATCGTCCTGGGGCCTTCACACGGAGCTATATACTCAGCTCATTCTTCACTTCTGATTCGGAGACAGGGTCTCACCAAGTTGCTGAGTTGCCCAGTCTGGCCTCGAGTCAGTTCTCCTGCCTCTGCCTCCCACAGTGCTGGGATGACAGGCCTGTGCCACCAGCCTGGCTAAACTTACTTTGTTTGAAACACAAAAGACAACTCTGGGGTCTGAGCAATCCGAGAAGTCTTGTCTGCAGTTTCCCCTCGGTGATTATACTATCATGTGTGTTCTGTTATTTAATAATTTTGTCTTCCATGCATTGTGTTAATTTGAATCCGTCTAGAAAAGTTTTGACACAGCAGGGACCCTGAACTCTCCCCAATGGACAGGGCGGGGGATCAAAAGCTACAATGAAATGCTTAAAAATATTTTTTTGAGACACAGTCTCACTCTGTTGCCCGGGCTGGTCCTGAACTCACTTTGTAGCCCAGGCTGGGTACACGGCAGTCCTCCTGCCTCAGTCTCCCAAGTGCTGGGATTACAGGCGTGCACCACCATACCCGGCTTATGTGATGCTGGAGAATCAAACTCGGGTACTTAGCGCTTGACTTAGTGCTTGCTAGGCAAGCGCTTTAACCGCTGAGCCGTTCCTCCAGCCCCAGGAAGGACCTGTTTATAAGGAGATGCCTTTTAGGGATGAATTGGCTCAGCTCTCAGCTGGCCAAGTCTGAAGCCTGCAGAACAGGACGTAAGGCTGGTGACCATGGAGGGGTTCAATACTCAGACCACAGGCGTGGGGTGACAAGCTGTTGCGGACATTCACAGCTCTCATGGTGTTTAAGGGTGTCATTTGGGGTGGTGGTAAGCACATTCACTTTGTGTGAATCCAGCACCACCAGTCTTCCCCAGAACGTTCCTGTGTTCACCTCTGAAACCCCTGGACCCACGAGCACAAGCTGTCCATCTCTCCCTGGGGAGACCTCAGCTTTTGCTCTTAATCCCAAACACTGGCTGAGGTCCACACACACTGTTGACAGTGATCTCTTTTCCTGCAGGCCACCCCATTGTCCAGGGGAGCCACATCCACCAGAGAGGTTCACAGCAACCCCTCAGGTCATAATGACTATATAACCAGCTCTGTAATGGCCACGTGAATGCACAAAGCCAACTGTCAGGGCCTGGCGGCAGGTAGCTCAGCAGTGAAAGCACCTGCCTAGCAGGAGCAAGGCCCTGAGTTCAGTTCCCCAGAACACATAATCTGGGCATGGTGGTACATGCCTTTAACTCCAGCACTGTGGAGGCTGAGACAGGAGAGTTGCCGTGTGTTCAAGGCCACCCTGAGCTACATAGTTCAGGACAAGTCTGGACTACAGATTAAATTAAAATAAATAAGCCAGCCATCACAGTGACACTTTCTGGTACATCTTTATTGGGCATATCCAAATTACTGATTCTGTTAAAATTCACACCTGATACAATGTGTGGATGTAATCATACTGATACATGGCGTGATCAAAAAGTGCAGTGACTTTTAAAAAGTTTTTTTAAATTATGACAGTAAAAGGTGTGGGGTTGCTCATCTCCTGTAAAACCCTGCCCTTTCTCTGAACACATGTGGCCTGTTGGTCATGCCACTTCCTGAGGCCAATCTGGAAGTCCTCTTCTGGAAGAGTCTTCATAAGATAGGGGGTCACATGCCACTCTTCTTGGGTAGACCTGAGTCTGCCCACCTGTCTCAGTTACTTTTCCATCACTGTGACTCAGTAACCAACATACATAAATTAGGGGATGAAAGGTTCATTTTAGGTCACAGTTTCAGAAGGTCACAGTCCATTCAGGGGCAATCAGCAACAGTGGAAGCACATGGCAGGGGCAGGGGTGAAGGCAGCTCCTCCCGACACTGCAAGCAAGAAGCCCAGTCCAGTCCAGTCCAAGAGGAAGGATGAAGTTGTCCTGACCCTTGCAGTTCCCGTCCCCGTGATCTGCCCCTTCTGGGTCAGGCCTCAGCATGGTGATAGTCATCCTGGTGGCCGTGTTTGAGCTTGTTTTTGTTCTTAGATGGTCTTCCAGCCTTGAAGCCCCCACCACATGCCTGTAATCCAGTCCATGTGCCTGTAATCCAATCCACACACCTGTCTTCCACTACATGCCTGTAATCCATCCCACCAGACCAAGCCTGAATCTCTTAACAGCATATGGTTCCATAGATAATCCATAATATCCAAATACCGGAGACTTTTGGAGGCCATTCTGGATCCAAGCCATCATACTACACTCCACTTTCCCTCCTGCAGAGTCACCCATCTGTTAATCCAGGATTTGGCAAATGACTCTTTGCCTGTATTTAACAGACTCACTCAACATTTAAAAAACTGAGACATGATTCCCATGCCAATGCCATAGAATTCACTTTCACCACACTTGTGTCTGTGGCTTTCGGCTATCCCCAGGGTTGTGCACCTGCCGTCCCGGTGCAATCCAGAAGCCTGCCAGGCCAGGAAGCCCATAGCCCGTGTCCGCACATCTGTGGATTCACCTGTCCTGGACTCTCTGTACACTCTGTGGTCTTTTGTGGCTAGTTTCTTTAACTCAACATGATATCTTCAAGATGTAGCCACACTGCTATGGCTCGAGTCAGAACTTCTTTTTGTGACCGAATAATATTACATCACACAGACAGGCCACATTGCAATTCTCCATTTGTCAGCTGATGACTGCTTGAGTTTTTTTCCACTTTCTGAATATCATAAATAATGCTGTTAGTAATGCTGATATAAAAGTTTTTGTGTGGACATGTGTTTTTATTCTTCCAGGTAGAAGCACACCAAGGAGTGGAACTGATGGGTCTGATAGTAACTCTATGTTTAACTTTTTTTCAACTGTTTCCCATAACATCTGTACCATTTTCTGTCCCCACCAATAGGGGGTGTGGCTTTTCATTTCTCCATGTCCTCTCCAACCATTGCAATTATGTCCTTTAAAAAAAAATTATTATAGTCAGTCATCCTAGTGTGTGTGCTATAGCTTGTTTTTGTTTTTAGGTGGCCTGCAGTCCAAGAATGGCTTTTCCTTTTTTTTTTTTTTTTTTGAGATGAGTGTAGCCAAGGTTGACCTCAAACTCGTACAGTCCTCCTGCCCCACCCTTCCAAGTGCTGAGATTACAGGCCTGCCACTACAACCTGCTTGTGTGGTGACAAAGAATCGAGCTCAGAGCCTTGAGCTTGCTGGACAGCTGCTGTAACCACTGCCCTACGCCTTTAGCCCCGGTTTTTACATTTTTAAAGGTTGTAAAAACGCACACGCACACACACATACACACACGCGCGCGCGCGCGGCAAAGTTCAGCAGAGTTAAACCTGGTCCTCCTCGTATTTCCTGTAGTTGAGATAAAACCCATCTTTTCGCTTTTTTCTTTTTTTTTTCAGTAGTGCAAAAGATCACACTCAGGGCCTTCGTAAGAGGCTGTATCCCCAATCCTTTTTTTTTTTTATTTTGAGGCAGGGTCCCACTGAGTTGCTAAGTTTTCCAGACTGGGCTTAAACTTGGGATCCTCTGCCTCAGGCTCCCAGAGTGCCGAGATCCACCTTTTACCCTGAGTTTCCTGCATGGCCTGTCAGCAGCGGGCTTTCTCCTCCTGTCTGGCACCCACGCTCTGTTAAGATCTCCGTGAGGGCTCAGGTCTGCAGGGAAAAGTTTCCTAGGTTCCCTGTGCCTCCTCAGATGCGCTTGGTGAATGCCATCACTTCCCACCCTGGACTCCAGTGCTTTTTCCCTGCTTTACCTGAACCCCGTGTGGACCGGGGTTGGGTGTGACTTTACTCTTCCCGCACCGTCAGGTGCCGAGCCCAGCCGAAGGAGGGACAGCACAGGAGGAAGCGCCGAGCCCCTGAGACACAGAAGCTTAAAACAGAATCGGAGCTGGAGGCATGGCTCAGTGGTTAAGTGCTTGCCTAGCAAGCACTAAGTACCCGAGTTCAGTTCCCCAGCACCACATAAACTGGGCGTGGTGGCACACTCCTCTAATCCCAGCACTCAGAAAGCTGAGGCAGAAGGATTGCGCTGTGAGTCCAAGGCCAGCCTGGGCTCCACAGGGAGTTCAGGATCAGCCTGGGCTACAGAGCAAGACCCTGTCTCAAAAAACAGAATCGGAGAGCTGGGCGTGTCACACACCTGTAACCTCAGCACTCTAGGAGGCGCAGACAGGAGGATTCCAAATGTGAGGCTAGCATGGCCAAATTAGCAAGACCTGGTCTCAAAATAAAAGGTTCAATCCCCAGTATCACCAGAAACAATATGCTTATTTTAGTTGAAGAGTCACAGCTCATGTTATCAGCTGGCACAGAGCCACGGAGCCAGGTCGGATCTGACGGTTTACTATGTGTGCTTGCTTGCTCCACAGCGCCAGGCACAGGAGCGTAGCCGCCAGCCAGGAGGCCTCTGTCATCGGCGTCCTGCACAGCTGCGGTAGCCTGATTCTCACTGCTGCTGAGATGCTGCTGTCCCTGCAGGTGTCAACTCCAACTCAGGCTGCAGCCATCACAGGGTCACTGTGACAGCACCTGTGCAACACTACCAACCAGAACCTTCCAGATCTTTTTGGACATGCCAGGTAGGAGCCATGACCTGGGTTAGCCTGTGCTGTGGGAGTGTACCCAAGGGGGTACCTGGGGCAACCCAGGTCCTGCAGGACGATGGGGCAGGGAGAGGCAGAGGGCAACGAAAGCGAGCCAGGGCTACAACGTCAGGAGGGTGCCGCCCCCGGGTCCAGTGGCTGAGAGGGCTACTTGCAAAGGCTGCCGCCGCTGTCTTCTCCAGGGCTGAGTTGACTGAGGAGCCTGTGCTACTGCATCTCCCGCCTAGCAAGGGAACCCACCCGTGAGAGTTCTAAGGTGTCCCAGAAATTTGTTAACTTTTGCTAGGTATGGTGGCTTTTAGAGCATGCTGTATATCGACCTTAGAGCTTGTGTGACTTTTCCTCATAGCATTAGTTGTGTGTGTTACTAGAGATCGGCCCCGGGCCTTCACACTGGGCCACAGCCCCCAGCCCATTTTTCATTTTGATTTTGAGACAGGGTCTTGCCAAGTTGCTGAGTTGACTGAGCAGGGCTCTAACTTGTGATCCTCCTGCCTCAGCCTCCCAGAGTGCTGGTATTCTCGTAACGATGGGTTTACTTCAAATTTTATGACAACTTAATTCTTAGCAAACACATTTTATATTTTATGTATTTTTAAATATTTCTGTATGGATTTTGAGCTTTTGGGTCTTGGGTACATGTCACACAGGCACTTGCACCTTTTTACTCTGAAGGACCGTTGTTGTAGTCGCTGTGCTGCCGGGGTGCACGTGACGATGCTGCTGGGACGCTGGGCCCGTGTATTCACACAGGTCCGGCAGAGGGCTGGAATGCTCACTCTCCCCCTCCCCAAAAATAGAGTAGTCTTCTGTGACTCTCCTTGGCTCCTGGACTATGGGCTCAGCCTTCCCAGCTGCCACCTTTTTATTTTTGAATGGGTAGGAACCGTCCTGGGCCACTTTACATGTAATGTAGTTGATGTAGATATATCTACTAAAATTTCTTCTAAAATAAATCAAGGGGGAAAAAATACAGGCTGCAACTGGGCACACCTGTTAAGTTTAGAATGCTATCTTAACACCATTGTGTTAGTGACCAAAACTATATCAGCACCGAGGTGGCAGCTATGTTTCGGGAAAACACAGGGACTAGCGCCATCTCTCCCTGCTTGTCCAGGATGTCCATGGTTGCTGTCCTATTTGCAGGGCTAAAAGCAACCCTGCAGAGCCAGGCCACCTAGTGCTCAGGGAGGCTGAGTCAGGAGGATCGCAGTTTGAGCCCAGCCTGGGCAATTTGATGACTTAGCAAGGCGCTGTCATAGAATTCACAGGCTAGGGATGTAACTCAGTATTAAGAACCCGGGCTTAATTCCCAGTACTACAAAAATAGAAAACAGAAAAAAAAAAAAAAAAAAAACCCTAAGGAATGTGCATTTCTGCCAGGGCCCCCATCAGCCACTCTCCCGTCCCACGTGCTGCTGGGGAGAGGGGGGAGGGCCCAGCTCCCCCAGGTGACTCAGCAGCTTCCTCCTCGGCCAGGTGCTGTTTTCTCAGGAGGCAGGGAGGGTGCCTGGCTGGCTTTATAGGCTGCAGGCTATCAGGAGGTGATAAGAGGCTGGGGCTGCCTCAGTGCTGATTGGAGAAAGGTTTCATCAGCCCCAGTGTGAAACAGGAAAGCAGGAACGACTCAATCAACCACTATACACACAAACACACCCTCACACACCCACACACTTCCCCCCACCCCCCTTCAACCTTGGGATCAGGGCCCCTGAGGAAAAGGGGAATTGGTGTGACCTACCCCCTCCTGCTGCTGCCGCCAGATGTGAGGGAAGAAGGGCAGCCAGCCACACAGGCGAGGAGTGTAACGTGGTCACTGGGGGCAACTCCTGTGCGTGAGGTCCTGGGCGGACAGGTGCCACTGCCTATTGGCTCCAGCCTCCTGGTCCCCTGAGAAGGGCCCTTCTAGGATGCACTGTGTTCCCGAAGTGGCTCATCGCCTTCTCTGTGACACAGCGGTGGTAAGCGCTGCGTGGGAGAGTTGGCCTGGGGAGTACGTGGGTGAGGGTGGCTCTCGGAGCTCTGAGCCTGGATAAGTCCTATTTGACAGCAGGACCCCTTCTGTCACAAAGTGATCCCAGTTTCTTGGGGGGTCTCATTCTCAGTGTCCCTGCCCCACATGTGCAGGTGGGCAGAGGGCTTCAGTGCAGGATGGAATTTAGTCCCTGAGAGGAAACACTCTCTGGGAATCAGGCCTAACCATCAGAGGTGAGTCAGTGCCACAGTCTCCCAGGTAAAGGGAGCGTGTCACACCACCCGAGTGGCAAGGTCTTTTTTTTTTCTTTTTTGAGACAAGGTCTCGCTCTGCAAGCCCCAGCTGGTCCTAAACTCACTATGCAGCCCAGGCTGGCCTTGGACTCACTGCAATCCTCCTGTCTCAGCCTCCCCAGTGCTGGGATTACAGGTGTGCGCCACCACACCCAGTTTATGTGGTGATGGGGAACTCAGGCACTTAGCACTTTCTAGGCAAATGCTTTTACCACTGAGCCATTCCTCCAGCCCCGAGTGGCGAGGTCTTAAAGGGGGTGAAGGGGCTTCCGGCTTTCTCCTCTTTTGCCAGGGAGTTGCAGGGTCTGAAGCTGGTTCTAAGCCTGGGATGGGTGCTGCTATGCACCAGCCTGGAATCCCAGTGCTCTGAGAAGTCTAAGGCAGGAGGATTGAACAAGACCCTGTCTCAAATTCAAAAATAAAAGTGGCCTGGGGATGTAACCCAGGGAGAAGGCCTGGGCTCCATCCCCTGTATCCACCACCAAAAACTGTTGGGCTAGAAATGGCAATGCAAATGGGGTGATTATGTGGCACAGAGGCACTCCGGGGGTAAAAAATGGGTGAGAGAAAAGAGAGGAAAGAGAGAGGCTGGCTGGCTCTGTCCCAAGCGTTTCACCCACAAACTGGCTCAGGCCAGTGAGACAGGATGTTCTGCAGAGCAGACTGGCCCTGCAGCCGGACAAACAGATGGTGTATCATTAACAAACTGCAAGGCTGCACTTCCTAGCCTGGGCAGGGTGATGGTGACCCTGGCAATTTAATTAAAAACATAAGAAAAAGTGACAGAGGCCACCATTCCCTCTTGTTCAGACTCAGGTACAGCGGGGCGGCCCCTCTGGGGGCAGGTCAACCCTAGGTGACCCTTCTGTGAGGCCCCTGTAGGGCTGGCCCTCTGTGCAGTGAGAGGCTCAGGCCACCATGCCAGAGGCCGGAGCAGGAGTTGCTCCAGGACAGAAGGGAGACCAGCTCCCTCCAGTCGCCCATTAGGGAAGACAAGACAAGCAGACTGCTGGTTGCCCCTGTGTGGGCCACACGAGCTGGTGGCCCAATCACCTCTGTCTCAGCAGCAGCCTTCAGGTGGCCACAGGCCCATGGAGTCATTGTTGTTAGACCCGAGGGCCCTGAGCCTGGGCTCAACAGGAAGCTGTTGTGGCCCAAAGGCTTCTGTCCAGTGTCTGCCCCTCTGCTGAAGCCAGCAGCGGGTAAGGGCACTTTACTTAGAGCCCCATAGTGCTATCCCCTGGAAGGAATCCATGGGACGGGGCCTGATACCTTGAGATGTCACCACATGTCACCGACCACGGCTGCTGCCATGGACTGCGCACCACTGGTGGGGAGCCAAGGGACAGCCAGGCTGAGCCCTGTACTAGGGTCGGCTGCAGGGGAGAGGCTGAGCTGTAGTTTTTTGAAAAGCTGATGGCATGGCAGGTACATCTTTCATCTAGCACTGTGGGAGGCTGAGGCAGGAGGACTGCAAGCCAAGCCTGAGCAATTTAGCAACTTGATGAGACCCAAGAGACAACAGAACAGGACCTAACAGACCAGGGGGACGGGGAGGTAGAGAAGAGGCCTGCCTGGGTCAGCAGTGAGCAGAGAGGTTCCACAGAGCCAGGGCAGGGGACACGGGGCGAGTCAGAGCTGGTGAGGACGGAGGGCCCACGCTGTGGGGCTGACGTCGTGGGCTGGCCCACATGCATGGCGGAGCTGCCACTGGGGCCTTCATGCAGGGAACTGATTTACTGAGATACAGCCAACCTTTCCTTCCTTCCCACGGGTTCCACATCTGTGGATTCACCTGATCACAGGCTGTAAACACTGTGAAGAGTATCACACCTGGGCTGACGTGTGTGGGTTTCTGTTCTGCCCTCATCCCTCCCATATGTCACCTCCCTTGCATTGGGGAATTGTAGGCTGTAGCTATAGGTTACCTCAAGGTGACCTAAAGCCTGCAGGGGGACATGCAGGAGCGCTGGGACCACACTGACATTTTACACAAGGGGCTGTACATCTGTGGGTTTCACTATCTGCAGAGAGTTTTAGAAATGACGTCCCACAGAAACCCAGGGACTGCTGGGCTTGATTTTGAGCGTCCTTGTGTGGTCAGGGAGGAGGGCAGAGGATTTGCCCCAGGGTGGGAGGGGTAGATGCGGCTGAATGGAGGTGGGGACAGGACACTGGTAAGGTTGGAATGCGGGGAATCGAGATCCCAAAGCTTGCAACCCTGGGTCCTAGTGGCATGCATGGCCAGGTGAGGGCACTGCATTGCCACCAGCCCTGCCCCACACGGTATTTATCCTTGTGTTGCTGGTCCTCATCATGCTTTTGAAATTCTTCTGTATTATTGGGGATGTTGTACTGTCAAGTGGGAGTTTGCAGTCTGACTATAAAACATTTTGTTTACTTTTTTTCCCCCAGTACTAGGAATGGAGCCCCGGGCTTCACACTGAGCTACACTGCCAGCCCATGTTCAGTTTTGATTTTTGAGACAGGGCCTTGCTAAGTCACTATGTTGTCCAGGCCAGGCTCGAACTTGGGATCTTCCTGCCTCAGCCTCCCACAGGGTTGGGGTGACAGGCCTACAGCACCAGCCCGGCTTGTTTTCACATTATCTAGAATGCCCACGAATTGGGGAGAAGGCAGTGCCCGTGGCCCTGCCTTAATCCTGATCGTGAAGGGACCATGTTGAACGTTTTTGTATTTATGCATTCTGCTCATGTACTCGTGCACAGTAGGAGGACCCTCCCGGGATACTAAGGTTTATTACTACTTTTTATTTTTTCACTGAAGCAAGTAGGAAATTTTACCAGTGGTTTTTCTGCCTCTGTGGAGTCTGACAAGTGACTTTTCTCACTGATCTGTTATCACAGCAAATGCCTGAGGCTCAGGGCTGTGACCTGTGGATGACTGAGTCTGCCCAAGACTCCTGGCACGAGCCCAAGCTCAAGGGTCACCTGGCTGCACACCCGGAGGTCTGGACCCCAGGGTCACGGGACTCAGGTAAGTGCCACACTTGCAATTTCAGCCTTAGGAGGCAAGAGGACACAAAAGTCAGAAGGTACACACAGAAAAATGGGCGGGGCAGGGGCAGGGGCAGGCGCCAGGGGTCCCAGACACAGGACTCCCGCCTCCTGGGGCTCGGCCCAAAGCACTGGCATGCGGCCATATGCCCAGCCAGGACCCTCATCTCAGTGCTGGGTCCAGAACGTTGGTGGAGGCTGTTATCCGGGGTGTTGCAGAGGTCACCACTATACACAAAAAATGTGAAACATGGAAATTCGTTTGTTCTGAATTAATCTGTCATAATCTTTGAAGGAAAACTAAGGCAGGGAGGAAAATTGTGCAGGCACTACATTTAGCAAGCAGCATGTCCCCGAACTGGCCCCACAGAGAAAAAAATTAACAAGCTTTAGGACATCCCGAAAGACCACAATGGGTCCAGGGAATCACGTGCTCCAGGAGTGCGCCCTCCACTGGCCTCCCCCCACCTCCTGGTTGGTCTTTGTGGACAGACTGGCCCCACCCAGCCTGAATCCACTTATTGTTATTTATTTTCCCCCATTTTATTGATATGTATAAGTGCAAGATTTAAGGTTTACATTGGTCTTGAGCATTTTGTGCACACACATATCTTGTGAAGGTGACAAGGCCTTCCCCGCTCCCCTTTCAACCCTTCCCCTACCCACCTCCCCACTCCCCCCAGCTCCACCCCCGTTTCACTTGTTTTTCACTTTAAGTTCCATGAGATAGTTGTGATCTGGGTTTCTCATATCGGAGAGACCATTAGATGTTTCACCTTCTGCTTCTGACTTACTTCACTAAGCATGACGTTCTCAAGTTTCTTCCATTTGCCTGTAAAAGCCTCCACGCTGTTGGACTTTATAGATGCATAGTATTCCACTGTATATAAATACCACAGTTTGTGTATCCATTGGTCTATTGATGGGTATTTTGGTGTCTCCCATATTTTAGCTATTGTTAGTTGCAATGCTGTGAACATGGGTGTACGTGTACCTCTGTTATGTGTTGTTGTGTACTCTTTTGGGAATATTCCCAGGAAAGGTATTGCTGAATTGTAGGGGATATTTATTCCCAATCTTTTGAGAAACCTTCATACTGCTTTCGAAAGTGGTTGTACTAATTTACATTCCCACCAGTAGTGCAGGAGGGTTCCTTTCTCCCCACAGCCTCACCAGCACTGATTACTATTTGAGTTGTTGATATAGGCCATTCTCTCTGGAGTGCGATGGTATCTTGGCGATGTTTTGATTTGCATTTCCCTTATGGCTAGGGATGTTCAACATATTTTCATGCATTTGTTGGCCACTTGAACTTCTTCGTGCATGAACTGCCTCTTCATTTCATTTGCCCATTTTTCAATAGGATCCTTGATTCTGGGAGCTTTTCTTCAGTTCCCTGGATGTTCTGCTTATGAGCCTCCTACCTGAGGTGTTGGTGGTGAATATCCCAGTCTGTTGGTTTTCTTTTTACAGTATTATTTCCTTTGCCATGGAGAAGCTTTTTAATTTGACATGATCTCATTTGTTAATACTGGGGATAATTTCTTTTGCTTTTGTTGTCTTACTAAGAAAGTCTTTGCCTACCCCTATGTCTTTTAGATATTTGCCTAATTTGTCTTCTAGAAGGTTCAGTGTTTAACTTTTAATGTGTAGGTCTTTGATCTACTTTGATTTTGGTACATGGTGACAGGTGTGTGGCTAGATTCATTCTTCTACATGTGGATGACCAGTTTTCCCAGCACCATTTGTTGAACAGGCTATCTTTTTTTCCAATGTATGCTTTTGGCTCCTTTATCAAAGATTAAGTATTTGAGGGTATTTGAGTTCACTGGCCTATCTGGTTTTTGTGCCAGTACCAAATTGTTTTTATACGACTACTGCTTTATAGTACAGCCTGATGTCAGGTATTATAATGCCTCCTGCCTTGGTCTTGTTACTTAATATTGCTTTGGCTATTCTTGGTCTCCTTTGGTTCCATTTGAATTTAAGGATTGTTGTTTCAAGTTCTTTGAATTTTGATAGGAATTGCATTGAATCTGTATGTCAGGTTCAACAGTATAATCATTCTGACTATATTTGTTTTGCCTATCTAGAAGAACAGGGGATGCCTTTCCATTTTCTGCTGTGACCTATTACTTCTTTCTTCAGTGTAATGTAGTTTTCTTTGTATAGGTCCTTCACTTCCTTGGTTTGGTGTACTAGGTATTTAATTTTTTGCTGTGCTATTGAGAGTGGAATTATTTTTCTGAGTTCTTTCTCAGTAAGATCATTGTTAGTTTAAACACTATTAATTTTGTAGCCTGTAATTTGGGTAAAATTATTTTGTTGTTTCCAAGGGTTTCCTAGTAGAGTTTTTGGGGTCTTCCATGTAGATAATCATATCATCTCCAAATAAGGATAGTTTGACTTCCTCCTTTGTGATACAGATTCCCATTATTTCATTTTCTTGTCTGATTATGGATCTCACCCTGATCTCTCCCTTCAGGAGCCCTAACTCAGGCTGAGACAAGGGTGGAAGGGAAGGGACCTGGAGATCTCACCCGGATCACACCTGCAGGAGCCCAAATTCAGGGTGAGAGACAGGGCTGGTGGAGGAGGGGAGGGTTGGGAGACAGATGGGGGGGTGAGAGAACCCCAGATCTCACCCAGATCTCCCTCTGCACCAGCACAAACTCGGGGTGATAGACAAGGGGGCAGGGGAAAGGATCCGGATCTCACCCAGGGTCCCTGATCCTCCCCCTTGGTCTCTCACCCTGAGTTTGGTGCCGGGGGAGATCTACAGGTCCTTTCCCCTGCCCCCTCATCTCTCACCCTGAGCTCCAGCAGGAGCCCAAACTCAGTGAGAAATGAGGGGTGAAGGGAAAGGACCCCTGGATCTCCCCCTCTCACACGAGGGGGCAGGGAATGGACCCCCACATCTCCCCCTGCAGGAGCCCCAACTCAGGGTGAGAGAGGAGGGGGCAGGGGATGGACCTGCGGATCTCCCCCAGGGTCCCTTACCCTCCCCCTTGGTCTCTCACCCTCAGTTTGGTGCTGGGGGAGATCAGGGTGAGATCCGCAGGTCCTTTCCCCTGCCCCCTCATCTCTTACCCTGAGCTCCCGCAGCAGGAGCCCAAACTCACAGTGAGAGATGAGGGGTGAGGGGAAAGGACCCCTGGATCTCCCCCTCTCACACGAGGGGGCAGGGAATGGACCCCCTATCTCCCCCTGCAGGAGCCCCAACTCAGGGTGAGAGAGGAGGGGGCAGGGGATGGACCTGCGGATCTCCCCCAGGGTCCCTTACCCTCCCCCCCCCCTCGTCTCTCACCCTGAGTTTGGGCTGTACAGGGGGAGATCCAGGTGAGATCCGCAGGTCCTTTCTCCTGGCCCCTCAGATCTCACCCGGATCTCCCCCTGCAGGAGCCTAAACTCCGGGTGAGAGAGGGAGCAGGGGCAAGGACCCGCGGATCTCACCCAGATCAACCCCCGGATGGAGCCCAAACTCAGGATGAGAGACGAGGGGGGAGAGGAAAGGACCCCTGAGAATCTCACCCGGATCTCCCCCTGCAAGAGCCTAAACTCAGGGGAAGAGATGAGTGAGGAGAGGAAGGGACCAGTGGATCGCACCACAAAGCCACAATGAGAAAATAGCATGGCACTGGCCCAAAAGTAGAAAAAGTAGACACAGAGGCCAAGGAACAAAACGGAATATTTTAAAAAACATGTGTCCACGTATCTGATTTTGGACAAAGGAGCCAAAAACACATGTCCAGATGTCCCGGAGAAAAGCTGCCTCTAACAAATGGTAGTGGGAAAACTAGGCATCCACATGTAACAGACTGAAGCTAAATTCTTGTGTTTACCCTATACAAAAATTAATTCAAAATGGATCAGAGGCATAAGTGTAAAACCTGACACTGAAACCACAAGAAAATAGAGTAAAAACACATGACGTCTACGCACAGGCAAACATATGAACAGTTAACATTTGACTCCATCAAATTGAAAAGTGTTTGCACTGTAAGGAAAACAACTGAGAGACCAAGAAGCCTATGGAATGGGAGAAGAAAGTACTTGCCAGCTAGTCTTGCAACAGAGAAGAAATATCTAGAATAAAGAGCTAAGCTCAACCCCCAAAATCAAACAGCTCAAACAACAGATTGGCGAATGAGTTGAACCCACTTCTCAAAAGAATCAAGGTAAATGGCCGCTATGTATATCAAAAATTTTTAACATCTTTAACCATTTGGGAAATGCAAATCCATGTGGACACTCCATCTCACCCTAGTCAGAATTACTGAACCAAACCAACCAGATGAAAACAGTAAACACGGGAGAGGAAGGGAAGAAAAGGAGCCCTTCTCCCCTACAGGTTAGCATAGTACAGCCACATGGAAATCCACACACAGGTTCCTCGTGAAAACAAAAATATCATAGTTTGGCTGTCGGACTCTTGGCTACCTGAGGGCATTAAAGTCCACACCTGTAGGGACACCTACACAACACATTTATTGTAGCCCCACTCACAGCAGCCAAGCTACAGAGCCAGCTTAGATGCCCATCGACAGATGACTGGATAAAAGCAGTGTGGTACACATACATATTAGAATATTATTCAACCACAAAGAATGAAATTATGTCATTTGCAGGAAAGCAAGTGAAGGCGAAGATCATCATGTTACGTAAGATAAGCCAGAGTCAGAAAGACAAGGGTGGGATCATCTCCCTCGGATGTGGAATCTAAAAAGGATGACAGGAAAGAAGGAGGAAGACCGTTCTTAGACAAGAAGAAAATAATGACAGAAGATATAAGAGACAGTCACAGGGGAAGAAAGGGTATGCCCAAAACATGCCGTATGCCTTGGAGCCCAATAGTCTGTAAAATGAACAGCACTCGTGAAAACTTTTTAGCAGCACCTCCTTGGAGTTATGGAGCCGTGTCTACAAAATTCTGATTTTTGTTGAATTTCATAACTCAGTGCATCAAACATGAAAAGAAACGAAGGCATGCAGTGATGGAAAAAAAAACTTTCAGCAGAAGGTCTCCAAACTCAAGCGTAATACACGAATGTTAGATTTTGTCCAGACATGATAAAGGCCATAAGCATTGGAGAAAATATTAGAGAAAAGTGACTAATGGTAAAAGTCATTCTGCCTTCCTGCCACTGACAGAGTGTGCACATCTGTGTGTGGTTGTCCCTGTGCCTATGGTCACAATCTAGGTGTTGACAGCCCCAAGAAATGGCTTTTTCCACACTACTGTCTTATACCTTTAAAATTTGACTACTAAACTTTCTAAGTTCAAAAGCTAGAATACTTGATGTGAAATTTCAGAAATATTTACCTTAAGTCACATCTTGGTTCAGTAGCTGGATGTTCAACACTGGACCGAAGCATGCCTCTGCCAGACTGCTCATGGTGAAAATTCTGGGGAACAGAAATGACACTTAAATCTCTCTTTCAAGTCATGAAGTTCTGCAGACAGTGACAGCCATCCATATAAAAGAAAAACCATCGTTCAAATAAGGAATGGGAAGGACTTGACCCAAGGTCAGAAGGGACAGAGTGTGGGGTCAGAGGTGCGCCACCTGCCAAGCTACTGAAACCAACTCAGCAACTGAACCAAATGACCCTAGCAAGGATTGGAGGGGGATGACTGCTCTTCAGAGTTCTGACCAGTCAAATGCTCACGTCATGTTCTGAGGATGGGGCAGACAGTGACACACAGGCACAGGACAGGGTGCAGAACTCATCACGAATGTGCGGGGGGGCAGGGGGGTGGGTGGGGCAAACCCGAATCGTTTCATCACTGAAACTACGAGCCAAGACACATCTTGATCACTTTCTCAGTAAGGGAAGGGTTTCCTGTTTTTGCAATGCTTGGGGTCAAAGAAGTGTTTTTAATACAAGAACATAAAAGCAAGCCAAGCCTGGTGACATATGCACCTGGAAGACTGAGGCAGGAAGATCACAAGCCCAAGTCCAGTCTGAGCAATTTGGCAATTCAGTAAGACCCTGTCTCAAAACTTTAAAAAATGGGCTGGAAGTGTAGCTCAGTTTGAAGGCACTGGACTCAATCTCCAGTAGGGAGGGGAGGGGGGGGACGCGGAGAAAAGAAAAAGTACATTTTCTATGTCTATAAAGATCTGAAAAACACACTAAAAGAAAACCACACTTCTCAGGAAAGACCTGGGGCCTACAGATCTTTCGTCATCCATCCAGAGATGCCTGATGACCCCAGTATTGTTACCTGCAGGTGCTGTGTTAGGCCCTGGGGACAAATGGACAGGTGGGCACTCCTCCTGCTGCCAGCGCACTGGAGGTGACTTCAGACCCAGACTTTGGCCCCAAGGCATGGGCTCAGAATACTAACGGTCAGAGGCTGGAAAAAACTGTCAGCTCCTAAATACAGAAAACCCCCAAAACAACCGCCGCAACGCAACCAGCCTTACTTCCCAGGCAAGAAGGCAGAGGCAAGGTGGGTGGCCCAAGGACGCAGGGACCTGAGGCTCCTCTGTCACAGGGGTCTCACCACCCTGACTCTTTCACATGATGTTACCAGCAGACAAGATACAATTAATACAGGGACAGCTGGTCATATTCATGGAAACTCCTCTACTGTTAATCTCAATTCTTGAAGGTCCCTCTATCTGGTTCAGACTGAGCTGAATAGAACTGCTGACTGTCAGGCCCGGCTCAGGTAGAAACCTGGTCACTCACCTACTCAGCTAGAATGGCGGTGGTCCCTCGGGAGGAGCCCCTCATGTGCACTTCCTGCGGAGTCCAAGCATGCATGGACTTGACGCCCCTCACCTGTACTCCTGCCAGGGATGCCAACGAACTGGCTCCGAAAACAACTTGGTACAACTGCCCCCTTGTGCCGTCTCCTGTGCCCTGTCTGGGATAAATAGACGTTTAAGTCTCCCTGGGAGAAGTTACTGCCATGACACACGGCTGGGAAGCAGAAGTCTGGTTCCTCTGCTAAGTGACGTAGCTGTGACACTTTGAGGCCACTATGCAAACAGGATAGCCTTGAAGGATGTGGCTCTTCCAGAGAAGGATCATGATCGTGAGCCCCTGCCTCACCCTTACCAGCACCTGGCTGCCACTGACACTAGGAAGCTGGGGCCCATTTTGATGTCATAAAGTGAACTTGGTTTGCAAAGAGAAAGCCAGGCTCAGGACAAGATGAACAGGTCACTGTGTGCAGATGGCACCGCAGCAGGAGAGCTTCTGATCTGACGTCACTGTCTGTGAATATGACGTAGGATTAAAAATGTGTCAGATGTTTAAATTCTTAAAAACACAGGCCAGTAAGAGACCCATGGCTACGAATCCCCTCACAGTCATTCCTCTCCCTTTGAACATGCTCACCAGCCCTCCTGGCAGGCCTGGCATCCCAGAAGTCCTCTTTCCTAGTGTCAGTCACTGCTTGGGCGCAGCTGGTTCGGTGCTCTGGATCAATTCAAAACACCTCCTTCACGGTCACTTTGGCTGTGGGGAACAGCCAGAAGCCACGTGGTGCCTGAGCCGGTGGAGTCAGTGGGTGAGGACACGCTGTCGTGTGTTCACAGAAGTGGGAGAACCGGGTTGGGGTGAGGCGTGTCTGGCTCATATCCGGGACACGGAGGTCCAGCACACTAGGCTGCACCACCTCAGGCCCTCTGGCCACTCCGTTTATTCTCCCTGTGACTTCCTCATTCCCCTAGACCTCACTGGGAGCTAGGTCTGTACATACATAGGAATGCTGTATGCTCTGGGCTCCAACTGGTCCTGCCATCTTTTCTGCATCCATAGCTGTATTTAAGCCGAGTGACTTCCAAAACAAAGCACATCCTGTTCTCTGGAACGGGTATCTGGAGTGTGCTTCTCCGTCATCTGACCCTCCTCAGCTGTTCAGGTGGTCTTCGGGTTGAGAACCACAAACACTGGCTTTTGTAAAGCAGCCTTTGTGGCTTCTGATCTTACCTCGTAAGGATGCTGCTTCAGAGAATGGAAAGAACAATAGAGTAAGTGTGTTTGAAGCATGGGGTGGGCGGTTTCGAGGGAGAAGCAATCAATCAGCTCTGTGCCACCATACTCTCCTGTTGGCTATAATGTGCTGGCTCGTCCCACTCCCAAAAGCATAAGAGCCACCAACTCTGGACTGAAACTTTCAAAGCAGTGAGCCAAAACAAACCTTTCCCCTTTTGTAAGTTGATTATCTCGGGCATTTTGTTACAGTAACAGAAAGCCAGTGACCACAGGAAATTATGGGTACATTTGCAAAGCAATCCTGGGGAACACACTTCACAGCTCTATGTCTTAGTAGAAACTATGAAATTAACCTCTTTTTGAAAAAAATTAATATCTACAACTTAGTATGGTCTACAGTAAATGTCAAAATCAGTATATGGATGGATTTTGTTTCCTTTTTAACAGAAGTCAATCATTGTAAACCATTTTAGATGTCTGCATCAGTGCAAATTTGAAGAACATTGCCTTTTACATCAGACTTCGCTGCAGGGAAACCCTTCCAAACCTGTTTGGAATAGTTTCTGTTCTTATTTTTTTTAAACTCTGGAATATACAAATCAATGTTTAAAGGTTTATGAAGTGTCACAGTAGGTCTCCAGTGTTGGTTTACTATCATATATAATTTTGCCGTGCTGGAAGGCCAGCTGCGGTGACCCGTTCACTTCTGGCACGAATCTCCAGCTGTGAGTGACAGCTGCTGAGGGAAGCAGGGCCCACTCGACACCAATTATCTGTAGGCTAATGATTTTGAAAGCAAAGTCATAAAAAGATTGTTTCTTACAGTTCCGTGGAAAGAAGTACAAGTTACCATGGAGCCTGGATGGCTTTTAGTATGTTTGCCGTGGGGTGGAGCCGGGTCCTCCCTGGCAGAGGCCTTGGACTTGGAGATCTTTAAAAGCAGGCCTGGAACACACAAGAGCTCTGTCTTGCCTCCCTGGTTATATTAATGCATAATCTTTGCATATTTCAAAAGATAGTGGCAGGTACAACATGGAGACTAAAGATAATCCTGCTGTGACCAACAACCACAACTGACATTTGGGTTAAGCACTTTCCAAAGTTTCCCATCTCTCCGTCTGCATATATATATATATATTTTTTAAGCAACTTTGTTGCCTGCCATGTAATTGATTCGAAGTGTACAGTTCCGTGATTTATCCACAGAGTTATGCAACCACCACCACAATCAACTTCCCTACCTTGCCCCTACCCCAGTCCTGGGCAGCCACAAATCTTGGATCTGTTTCTGTGAATTTGCCATTTGGATCATATCTTTTTCTCAGCTTTTCATTCAAATGAAAGACAAAATGGGACTGTTAGTGTCTGACTCCCCTCAATAAGCATAACGTGTTCGAGATTCCCCATGTCGCAGGGCGTACTGGGTCTCTTCTCTATTTAAGGCTGTACAATAACATCAGTAGGGGCAGCTGTCACATTTTCCTCATCCATGCATCCATCAATGGACCATCAGCTGGTCTCCACTTTCTGGATGTGTTGAGTAATTCTGCGCAGCTCATAGACAAGTTTCCCCTGACACCTGACTTCATTCTCGGGTGTGCACCCCTGGGCGCGGGCGTGGGGTCTCGCAGTGACCCCGCATCGCGCTTTGGCCCGACTTGCACCATCTCACATTTCCACTTACCAAGGTCTGAGGTCTAAATTCTCCACAACCAACTCTTCCAGTTTTTAAAATTTATCACAGGCACCCTAGTGGGTACAGCGGCCTATGCAGGTTTTTAAGAAGAGATACAATCATTCATTACGCATTATTCTTTCATTATGAAGAAGAACTCCCATCCGGGACTGCAGGGCAGCCAGTGAGAGTCTGCTGCGGATCTCGGTGGTTCGAAGAACAGTGGCGCCTGAAGACTGGAGCCTGAAGATCAGCAACGGGCAGACAGGTTTACATTGAGACTGGAACGAATCGGTGATGACGATCTGCGGCATGGAGCAAGTTGGTGCCCGCAGAACATTGCGAAGGCGAGAGCTTTCCCAGAGGAAGAAGCTGTGACAATCTTCCTTCTTCCTTCCTTTTATACACTGGAGTTCCAGTTGGCCCTCCCAAATCTGGATGGGTGCTCTTCCCTCACTGGCCGGCCCACAAGTCACTCACACTCTCATCCAGGCTGGTTCTGAATTCCGAATCCAGGTGGGGTTCCTGATGGCCTCAAGTTGACATCATCTCTTCGAAGGTCATAGTTCTTGTGTAACATTTTCTGGCAGACATCACTCGATGTCATTAAATACAGGTCTTGTGCCATAATCTTAAATGTCTGTGTGGACTGGTTCTGAAAGGAAGTGCATCAATACACGTGACAGACGCCTGACAGCCGAACCACACTTGCTTCCAGTTTTCGCCATCAACTGTGGCACTCCAGTCTTGTGTGGATGTCTGCATCTGCCCTTTGCTGGCTGCTGAATGCAGCTGTGTTCACTGCTGGGTCTTGGCACCAAAAATAAGATGTCTGGTGGAAATCGCCAGCTGTCTTTCAACCCCATCCCCATATTCTTCCCTGTCCCCAGATGTTCATGATGTTATACATATTAAATTTTTTCTACATATAATAGTTTAAGAGAAATCTCAGGCTAGTATACCACATGGTTAAAAGCTAGGGGTGGGGAAAACATTGTAATTTAGTTAGTTACAATTTATTTATATACTTATTTGTTTTTGTGGTACTGGGGAATCAAGTCCCAGGGCTTTCACTCTGAGCTATATCCCCAGCCCATTTTGATTTTTCATTTTTGAGGCAGAGTCTTGCTAAGTCATTAAGTTGCCCAGGATGCACTTGAACTTGGTATCTTCCTGCCTCAGCTTCTCAGAGTGTTCTGAGATACCAGGTGTGTGCCATAGAAATCATGAGGAAGAGGGAGTGTGAGGATGGCAGCTATTTCTGCAGGAAGCCCAACATCCTGGGAGACCCCAGGCAGCAGCAGTGGACACACCCTGCTGTGTCCCCACCTTGTCCCTTCCCTGTGACTTTTATCTTGCCAGCTTGGATTCCAGGGGTCCCTCGGGATGAGAGCTTAGGGAGCCTAAAACTGTTCTGACCACATTGTTGGGGTTCTCAGCAGAAAGAGAGGAGGAGGGACCCCAGTAAGTGGGTTCAATTCCAGCTACACCTTTGATCCATGTCCTTAAAGACCAAAACCATGGGGGAGATGGAGCCCAGACCCCAGAACCTTTGAGGGTTCTTCTTCCACGAGGCTGGAATGTGTTTCTGAGGAGTCTGAGTTTGTCTGATCCACAGCCTGCGGGCTGCATGCGGCCCAAAACGGCTTTGAGTACAGCCAACACAAATTCATAAACTTTCTTAAAACATTTTGAGGGTTTGGGGGTTTTTTTGTGATTTTTTTTTTTGGGGGGGACTCCATTGTAAGTTCTCAAGAGTAACCTTTATAGACAATGACAGAACAGGACAGAATAGTCAAGATGTGTTACATACACAGATGTTGGAGTATTACCTGTAATTCCTGTTGTAACTGCAAACAGTTTAGCCAGAAGAAATAGAATGCATAAAACTAGCAGGGTTTTTTCCCTTGTCCTTATGAAACTGATGCCTCAACTGAAGTAGCTACAATTCTCAGCTCTCAGGGAACTTGTCCGATGTCTTTATCTAATTTTACTGTTTGTAAAGCTTCATCCTTGAAAACGGTTTGGAAACATCCACCTTACCCAAAATGGCTGGCATGTTGCAGCCCTGTGAAACAAGTACAGTTTTTCCCTCTGGGAAGATGACAGTTTTACATTTATGTTACCCTCTCTAAAATGCTGTAATGAAAATACAAAAAAGAAGTCTGGCTACTTATACACAGTAACTATATTAGATACTCTATATTGAGCCTAAGACAGTGCCTCCTCACTTACGTGTCCTGGGTGGGTCAGAAGGCCTGATGTGCGTGGCCTAGTTCTTAGGTTGAACACCTTCTATGGAAAAGATGCTTTTGCCTCTGGATCTAACCGAGGTCCTAATGTCAAATGGGACCCGAGAAGAATCTGTCAATTAAAAACAAAAACGGGGCTAGAGGAATGACTCAGTGGTTAAAGCACTTGCCTAGAAAGCACTCAGTCAAGCTCTAAGTACCCAAGTTTGATTCCCCAGCACCACATAAACTGTACATGGTGGCACACACCTGTAATCCCATCACTCAGGAGGCTGAGGCAGGATTGCCATGAGTCCAAGGCCAGCCTGGGCTACACAGTGAGACCCTGTCTCAAAAGCCAACAACAACAACAAAAAAAGCAGTAGCACCTGAACAAATCTCTTGCCGTGTGTGTTATGTTCTTGCAGGAAGGCTCAGACTTTGGTCAGAGAACCACAGTAAACACGTCACAACCTCCCCTGAGAAGACAATAGAAAATGGGCTAAAATCACAGCAGCAAGTTTACATATAGCACACCACCCCCACCAAAAAAAAATCTACCCAAAGTTATCAGGGGCCCTTGATAATGTACGACCATTCTGAGAGGCCATAATGTTTGATACCTGCACCCCCACACACTGCCCATGAAACAGAGCGGACTTGTCCACCTGCAGCTCATGGGCCACATGTGGCCCAGAGTAGCTTGGAATGCAGCCCAACTCAAATTCATAAACTTTCTTAGAAACGTTATGAGATGGGGGGAGGGGTAATGTGTTCAGAACTGTTCAGTCTAGTGTGGCCCAAGACAATTTCCCTGCCCCTTTGCAGCCGGCCGGCCAATGGTTTGGACACCCCAGGTGTTGAAACTCCTGTGGGACTTGCACAGAACTCAAAAGGGCAGAAGGGAGCCTCTGCGACTAGGAACCCGCATCTTCGGGTCAAGTTCAAGGACAACAGGTAGCGGCGTGTCAGCCTAAACTAACTTGCTGGGCTGGGTCCAGGTGCATGTCCCTCCGAGCTTGGCATTTATGAGAGGTGGCATTATTCCTTTAGGTGCTGAAATGATGGAGTATGATGACAGGGAACCCCACATGGGTACAAGGGCTGGGAGGCGCTGCGCTTCAGTGGCTGACCCACAGAGCTTATTTGCAGCCCCTTCCTGGTTAGGACACTGCGTCAGACTTTGGGGATGTTTTGAAGCAACCAGAAACAGACTTGGCTGCTGTCTGCTGGGGTGTCACAGTTGTGTGTCTTGGACTGAAAAGAGAGAACTCTACCCGCCAAGCGGCAGACGCCCAGGGAGCTTTGGGACATTTACGGAAAAGTAAATATGAGATGTGATCGAAATATATGGTGAATGTGAGATTTTTTTTTGAAGTCTCTCAAAAGATTGGAAATAAATATTCCCTTTGATCCAGCAATACCTCATGGGAATTTTCCCAAAAGAGTTAAAAACAACACATAACAGAGAGACATGTATGCCCATGTTCATAGCAACACAACGAACAATAGCTAAAACGAGGAAGACACCAAAACTCCCATCAGCAGACCAATGGATACACAAACTGTGGTGTTTATACTCAGTAGAATACTGCTCATCTATAAAGACAGGTTGGAGGCTTCTACAGGTAAATGGAGGCAACTTGAGACCATCATGCTCAGTGAAGTGAGTCAGAAGCAGAGGTGAAATATCACATGGTTTCCCTGACATAAGAAACCCAGATCACAGTTACTTCATAGAATATGTGGGGAATAATGGGAACAGGAAGGGAGAGGGAGGAGTGGGAGGGTCGAAAAGAGAGAAGGGAAGAATTTGTAACTTTGCCAAGATATGTATGTGCACACAATGCTCAAGATCAATGTAAACTCTAGGTATTGCACTTATCAATAAAATGGGGAGATTTTTTTTCAAAAAATTCATTTTGTAGATACATCACCACTAAATCTGATCAAAATGCCCTTGCTCCCCACTTTGGACACAGCATGGCGCCATTCCTTAAGCAGTTCTGGGAGTCCTCTCTCATGACTGTCTTTCCAACGTGTGATAAAAAACACAATGAATGCTTAAATTTTTAAAATTTTGTTACAGTTAAAGATACACTGTCATGAATCTTCCTCAAAATCCTCCTCCCTTCCCTGGCTTCGGACACACTCGTCCCATCGCTTCTGACACTTTCTGAAGCACTTCTTGGAAGTCTCCTGAGTGTCTTCAGCTAGTATCTTGAGTCAGTTCAAAGTGCTGACCTTCCATGGTTATTCTGGCTCTAGAGAAGAGCCAGAAGTCACCTGGACTACACAGCAAGACCTCGTCTCAAAAAAAAAAAAAAAAAAAAAAAATCCAGAGTTCCTGGAACCTGTTCTCCATTCCCCAGTGTGCCCACTACGCAGCCTGAGGGCCAACATCACATCCCACGTTCTCACCTAGTGGCAGGTTAAAGTCAGCCTGGGGACATCTTTGGGTATAGCCAAATTACTCTAAATCAGAAAAAGCCAGTTCCCTGATGCAGTCTCTGGTAACCTCTCTGCCACACTCCAGCCTGGTGACTGACGCCCAGGAAGGTGGGACAGTGACCAGAGATGTGGTTAGTACCTGCTCCCAGGGAATTTTAACAAAGCTGGGAGAGAAAACACTTGTGGAAAAAAAATAAATAAGAAGGCCAGATGCAGTGATACATGCTTGTACTTCCAGCTATTTCTGCAGGAGGATTGCTTGAATCCAGGAGTTCAAGACCAGCCTAGGCAACCCAACAAGACCTTGTCTCAAAATTTAAAAAAAAAAATTTTTTAAAGAAAAAGAGGCAAGAGGACAATGCCCTGGAGCACTTTGTTGAGTCATGGGACACCTCACAGGAAAATCAGGGCTGGCCACGCATGTCATGAGTAGCTCAGTCCACGGGGCTACAGTGGTGCCAGGATGAGATGATAAGGGTTCGGACCAGGAAAGGAGGGAGGAGGACAGGGCAGAGAAAGGGACCAGAGGCCGTGACAAAGTGGACCTGGGACGAAGGCAGGCACGGGGAGGGAGGGAGCAGGACGTCAGCTTTCTGGAGGTGTGTGTCCTCCACCAGGGCCCCGGGCATGGCAGGGCCTGTGAGGAAGAGGAAAGGTAAGTTTGGGTCACTGAGTCATAGTCACAGGGGTGGGAGGGCCCGCAAGTTCTTTGTCAAGAAGACCAAGCTGGAGATAAGGACTGAGGAGTCATCCTCAAAGATAAAGTCAGGAGAACAGCGCATGCATCCCATCCAGGGCCGGAGCCGGAGGTGGTGGCGCAGGCCTATCATCACCCCCTGGGAGGCTGAGGCAGGCGCATCTGGGCAAGTTAGCAACTTAGTGAGCCGCTGTGTCAAAATTTAAATAAATAAAAAGGGCGGAGGTCGTAACTCCCAGCGAAGGCCTGACTAATAAATGTGAGGCTGGAGGCATGGCTCAGTGGGTAAAGTGTTTGCCTAGCAAGCTCAAGGCCTTGGGTTTGATTCCTCTGCACCAGGTAAACTCGGCGTGGAGGCACACACCTGCAATCCCAGCACACGGGAGGCTGCGGCAGGACTGCTGAGTCCAAGACCAGTCTGGGCTACAGAATGAGACCCTGTATCTCAATATAATAAATGAACACATACACACGCACACACACACAAGCATACAAAGTTGACAGCCTAAGGACCCCACACTCACCTCTCCCATCCTCTTCTTTTTTCTGTCCTTTTTCTCTTCCTTTCCTCTCTTCCCGCACTCCTTTGTCCTCTATTTTTTAGCTCTTTTCTCTCTTCCTCTTCCTTCCCCCTTTCACAGTCACTCACTCCAACACCCACGATGCTTTCCTTGGTTGGTAGCCGACCTTGCCACGCGGACGGTGTGTCTGGGCACACATCTTTCGCCACTTTCTATTTTGATGGAATTTCGAGTTTGCCAGGTGGGAGGCCTCCTGCCTGCGCGACCCCACTTTGGTGCTCACATGCACAAGTACATGTGACTGCCTGACTCAGCTGACAGCCAGTGGAGGCGGTGCGGCCTGGAGTCCTCCACGTGTGTCTGTCTCCTGAGAACCAGGCCACTCTCGGACACATACAATACACGCATCCCATCCAAAGGCCGTATCTTTGGTTTCCCGTTCGTGGTCATTTTGACTTTGGGGAAGAGCCAGAGGTCACCTGGTGCCACATCAGGTGACTACGGTGGTTGAGGACACCTGCCTTGGTTTTATGAGCCCGCCTTCCTTGGGGACAGTGCTTGGAAGCAGCGTTCACAAAATTTTGGATCATACCTGGTAAAGACACTCAAGAAAGAACTTCTTGAGCTACTCCAGAAAGTGGCAAGAACCACAGGACAAGCGTGCCGGGAGCGAGGGGGTCACAGGGACGCATCATGTACGGTGCTGCATTTTCTAACTGTGAGTGTTCGCCTCATACTGGATGTACCTTGCCGACAGAGCCTGGCGCCAGGATCGCCCCGGCTGGGAGTGGGCCAGCTATTCTCATCAGGGAGGGAGCAGTCAGGCCTGGCAGGGAGGCGGAGGGGAGAGAGGAAGTAAGTGGCGGGTCTGCCTCAGCAGCAAAGGAGGTGAGCCTGGGGTGGTGGGACCCCCAGAGTCATGCCAGGGGTCTCGGGGGCAAACTCCTGGTTTCCAAGGCTGAAGAACGCACTTGGAGGAAGGCCCTAGCGAAGGTGCCCCCGACGCAAGGGCCCGGGAGGCACAAAGCGAGGCTGAGCCACAGCGACTTTTTCTCTCTGAACTGTGAGGAAGGAGGCAGAGCTGCGCCTGAGCATCTGGGTCCCCAGACCTGGTCTGTCCCTCGTCATCAGAGGAGTCAAGCACTGTGTTGGGGGGGAGGGGGGATGGGGTCCGTGGGCCCCGTGGCCCCAACTGGCTCACCTCTTAGGATTTGGGCCCCTAAAGGTGCCACGTGGAAGCTACACTCTGAGTGACCTTGGTTGTCCCGGAGGCCCAGGGATGGGTAGTAATGTGAACTGAGAAACACCGTGTCACTCTGGGCTCATCAGGATTCGGGAGAGCCCAGAAACACCTGGCACATCAGACAGGCCCCTCTCCCCACCCTCCCCTTCCCTGGGGCCCGTGCGTTTCTACTAGAGGCCGGCAGGACCCAGCGATGGCTGGCTGCAGTTCTGGAGTCCTCTCCTACTGACCTACACCCCCAGCCCTCTTAATTTTTATTTTGAGACAGAGTCTCACCAAGTTGCCCAGGCAGGGCTCAAATTGGCAACCCTCCTACCTCAGCCTTGCAATTTCTCTTTTTGAGATTTCAGTCAGCTGCAGTCAACTTTGGTCAGAAAATATTCAGTGAAAAATATCCCAGAAATAAACAATTCATAAGTTTGAAACTGCACTCGGCTTTGTTAGCTCCCGGGGTCAGGCCTGGTCCTTTGTCCCTCCGTCCTCTCACGCACCTCAGTGCCTTTCCTCCTCGGCGACCTCTCCTGGCCCGTTGGACCCACCGCCGTGCCGGTGCAGTGGGGTCCCAGGACCACGACCTGGGCAGCACATATGTGCCACCAAGTATTCCTTGGAGCGAAAAAGTTCAAGTGTTTGACTTACCAAAAAGGGGCAAATAATCACCACGTGCTCAGGTTGCTAAGATCTACGGTCAGAGCCAACTGCCTACTCACGCAATGGCGAAGGAATAAGGACAAGGGTGTGCAGTGTGCCATCCCATCTCCAACCGCCCAGGCCACGGCACAGTGGGGACACCAGGGTTGCCTTCCCGGGGAAAGGCTGCCTGTGCGGCGTGCTCGAAGAGGCTGAGGCGCGGGAGGATCGCAGGTTGAGGCCAGCCTGGGCAATTCAACAAGATCATGTCTCAA
>PVKB01001887.1:321002-346694 GCA_004027205.1 Ctenodactylus gundi | reverse complement strand
GAGGGGGGGGAGGGGGAGGGGGAGGGAGGGGGATGTATTTTGCCTAATATGTTTGGAAGGTCCAGTCCATGACTGGTTATTCCCTCTTGCTTTTGAGCCTGTAGTGAGGCAGCAATTATGGTGGCAGTTTGTAGCAAAACTGCCCAGGATATGAAAGAGAGAGAGAGGGAGAGAGAGAGAATAGGGAGAAGGAGAGGAAAGGAAAGGGGCTGTCTTAGTTACTTATTTATTGCTGAGACTCAATACCCAACATCTACAATTTAGGGAGGAAAGATTTATTTTATCTCATAGTTCCAAAAGGAAAACGATCCACTCCCGGGCGGCTGGCAACTGTAGAAGCACATGGCAGAGGCTGAGGTGGAGGCGGCTCCTCACGGCATGGCCAGCAGGAGGCCACATCCCCGGGAAGGGAGGGAGTGGTACTCATCCTCCCACGTCCCACCCCAGTGACCCACCCCTTCTGGGTTTGGCCTTGGTGATCTGCCCCTTCCAGGTTTAGCCCCTAATCACCACAGGACTGGAATCTATAACCTACCACACACCTGTCTTCCACCGCATACTCACAATGCACCACACACCCATAATCCACCACTTCAGACCAGGCCGGCATCTTCTAAGAGCACCTGTTTCCATAGATAATCCATAACATCCAAATACGTGAGAGTTTTGGGGAACAATCCACATCCCAGCCTCGACTGGGGCTGAGGTCTGAAGAGCCCCTGCAAGGGCAAGTTTGCGGTGACCTGACAACCTCCCACCTCCCAGTGCCACCATGCGCTGCAGCCTGTAGTCACTTTCTCGTGACTGGGACACAATTTCTGGCGCTCACAGCTTAAAGGAGCAAAGGTTGATCTGAGCTCACAGTTCCGAGATCTCCGTTGGTCCATGTTTACCCAGTGATGGCAGAAGGCTGGGGCAGGGAAGGTGCTTCCCCCGACCCAGGCCAGCCAGGAAGTAGAGCCAAAGAGAGATGGAGCCAGGGAGGGAGCCACACCCCTCAAGGCCCCGCCCCACGGGCCCAGCCCTCCAACCAGGCCTCGCCTCCTGGCCGCGCAAGAAACCAGGAGTGGGCCAATCCACTTGACCTTGTGAGCCCGGGAACCCAATCCCGGACCCACACGCCGGCTATACAGCCTCGTCCCCAGCCTCCACGCTAGCTCACGATCCACACGGAACGAGAGCTCCACTCAGCCCACGATCGGGACCTTCCACCTGGATGGGCGACCTGGGAGGTGAGGTCACGGGACCACAAACACATCTTCACTCGGAGCTCTCTCACTGCTGGTCATGTCTTCTCTTGGTTTCTGTGAGCTAACGAAGACCCTGAGCAAATGTGTCATCTTCATTAGGAGGCGGGACACCGACCCCCGTGAGCTGGGGGTGGGGGGGCACCCGGGAGCTCCCAGGGCCTCTGGGCTCCCTGGAGTTGGTCGCCAAGGCAAAGCAGCCTCACCTGCTGTGGAGGCGTGGGTTCAGCTTCCCCAGTCGCCAAAGCAGGGGATGGACACAGACGGTTAAGTAAAAGCAAGAGTTGGGCCGGGTGGGACAGGCCTGTCACCCCAGCGCCTCGGGACGCCGAGGCGGAAGGACCGCAAGTTTGAGCCCGGCTTGGGAAACTTGGAGACCCTGTTTCAAAATCGAAAACTAAAAATGGCCTGAGACTATAGCTCAGTGGGAAGGCCTGAGTTCCATCCCCAGTCCCACGGAACGAACAAACGTGAGAATTAAAATGAAAGTAAGCGAAGGACGGGGAAAGCTCAGGCCCAGCTGCTGCTGCCTCGGCTCCACTCTCATGTGCACTCGGGCCCTGCGGGGAGGGAGGAAGGGAGGACGATAAAAGGTTGCTCAGTGTGATGCTGAATCCCCCGTGATCCCAGCAGCAGAAGGAGGCTGAGGCAGGATGATTGCAAGTTTTGGGCCCAGGCTGGACTGTTCAGGAAGTCTCGTGATAGAAACAAAAGAAGGAAAACTAGGGGCGTAGGTCAGTGCGAAGGCCTTGGGTTTCACCCCCAGCGCCTCAAAATAAATAATAACTGAACAGATACGTACACGTGTAGCTTATCGGTCCTCTCGGGGAGTTGGTCGCACCGCCGCTGGGCCACAGCGGCGCCATTAACCTTGCCGCTCTGTCCACACGAAGTGGCTGCTTTGCAGAGGCTGCCCAGGAACCGGCTGGGCCTGCCAAGGCCGGGGGGCCGCTGGAGGCGTGCCAGAGGCCTTCCGTGGACGTGTCGGTCCCCCGCAGCGCGCACGTCTTCGCGTTTCCTGGGGACACGTCTTGTTTTGCTCCCGACCGCACGGTGCTTCTGTTTCTTGGTCGGGGGTGGCCGCGGGAGGCGGGTTCCCAGATCACAGGCGTGGGGCTGGCTTCTTCATGGGTGTTGGCTGTGCTCTTGGCCCCGCGTGCAGCTGCTCCACGTCCGCGTGATGCCACAGGCCCAAAAGGGACTTTCGTGGCGGAACAGTGTGAGGAGATTTTCCCCAATGCCATACCCGTATATGCTGAGGCAGGAGGACTGCCATGAGTTCAAGGTCAGCCTGGGCTCCTTAGTGAGTTCAGGACCAGCCTGGCCTACAGTATGTGACCGTGTCTCAAAAAAAAAAAAAAAAAAAAGTTTCCCATACTTAATATAAGTGACAATAATAGTACATTATATTTCCCTATATTGCCAAAAATTTCCAGTCGTTACTGTTTATCTTTTTCTCTGAAAGAACATATGCTTGTCATATATTTACATATATATAAAATTATTTTTTTATGGTACTGAGGATTAAACCCCAGGCTTTCCCTTTACTAAGGTATACCCCCAGCCCTTTCTGTTTGTTTTGAGATGGAGTCTCCCCACGTGCTAAATTGCTCAGGCGGGGCTTGAATTTACTGTCCTCCAGCCTCTGCCTCCCAGAGCACTGCGATTATAGGCCAGAGCCACTAGGTCCAGACTGTAGAAATCCCTTCTCAGTGTGATGACTGCTCCCTGCATTCCTGCCTCAAGCCACTTCATTGGGATCTAGTCACCTATTGTCAGGTCACTAGGCTGTTGGATTGATTCTAGTATTTTTATTGTTAACAATAACATTTTGATGAATAATCCTGGTATGTAAGTTCTATTCACATTTCTGATTATTTCCTGTGTGTAGATTCCTAGAAATGGGCTCACTGGGCGAACGGGGACAGCAGTTTTGAAGGTTATGGTGCATATTGCCAAATGGCTTTCTGGAAGGATTGTGTCATTTATACTGTGACCAACATCTTATGGGCACATTTGACTTTCTTCCAGCATCACCAGGGTAGCTTGATTTTTTTTTTTAAACGGGGAATCCTAGTGGCTTAGCAGAAAGTAGAAGCAATGTTAAGTGCAGCTAGTAGTTTCCTGTTAGCATTCTTCTCTTGTGTGTGTGTGTGTGTGTGTGTGTGTGTGTGTGTGTGTAGGTTTGTCTGTAATATATGTATATAAATTTGAGCTTCTATAAGAAAAGTCATGTGCTATTTAGCTTTCTGTGTTCAGTTTACTTCACTTAGCATGATGGTCTCAAGGTATATTCATTTTCTCACAAATAACTCAAGTTTGTCCTTTATGCCAGAGTAGTACTCCATTGTGTGTATGTATACCACATTTAGAAGGTCCGAGTTTAAGTTTTGATTGCACTGGAACTTGGGTAAGTCAATGCATTTCACAGTTTAGGTAAAATATATTGTGTACTGTCATGGGCTCTTGTGGCTTGGAACTGGAAGGTCCTCCCAAAGCCTCGTGGATTTAAATGTTATAGATTTTATGCACTGTTAGGAGGGGGCCTGCTCAGAGGGGTGGATTGCAGGTGTGTAGTGGAGGGCAGCATGAGGTATGCCAGGTGACTGGCAGGTGGCCTGGAAAGGTATAAACTTCTCTCCCAGCTCCTTCTGGGGGCCCCTGACTTTTCACCTTGTGATGCAGTGAGCAGCTGTCCCCCGCCAGACCCTTCCTGTCCCTGCCAGGTGCCCATGAATGGACTGAGACCTTCTGATGCTAACGTAAACCTTCTTCCCTCGGTGGTAGGCGTGGGTGCTGTGTCTCGGCGATGGTTGCCGTGCAGGGGTTATTCCCTTTCTCCCGCCTTCTAGCAGAGCTCTGGCTGGTGCCGCTCTGCCTCTGCTCAGAAGGGCGAGGCTCCAGGGGTGCCAACCAGCTGCAGGGGGCAGATGCTGATTGAACTACACAGGGGGCATCAAATTGCGTGGGTCCAGAACCCCTTCACCACTTCAAAGTTATTGAGAACCCCAAAGAGCTTCAGTTTGTATGAGTTACCTTCTGTTTTCCAGATTCAACTCTAAAACTGAAAATTTGAGAGCTGGAGGCATAGCTTTGTGGTTACAGCGATTGCCCAGCAAGCACAAGGCCCTGGGTTCGATCCCCCAGCACCACATAAGACGGGCGTGGTGCCACATACCTGTAATCTCAGCACTCAGGAGGCCGAGGCAGGAGGATTCCATGATTTCCAGGCCAGCCTGGGCTACATCGTGAGTGTGGGACCAACATGGACTACAGACTGAAACCCTGTCTCAAAATAAATATAAAAACTATTCATTAATGTAAAGATAGTAATCCCATTATAAATTAAATTGTTAACGTAAAAAAACTATTTTCCAAAGCAAAAAAAAATAGTAAGTTAGAATGGCATTGTTTTACATTGTGTGTGTGTGTGTGTGTGTGTGTACGAGGGGTGAGTACCACATACAGATTAAGCCCAGGGCCTCTGCACTGAGTTACATCTCGATTCTGAGACAGAGCCATGCTAAGTTGCTCAGTTGCCTAGGCTGGGCTCTACCTTGAGATCCTCCCGCCTCAGCTTCCCAGAGTGCTGAGATGACGTCCTCACCAACTCACTTTCCACGTGCCAGGTGTTTTCCGTGGGTCCACCCGTCGCCCATTTCTTCCTCATCCGAACCCTACAAACCCGAGATTATCGTGTCTGTTTACAGCAGAGTGAACTAAATCCTGGAGAGTGTAGGAGACTCACCGGGCCAGGCGTGACCTCAGAAGCGGGTATCCCTAGAAGGGGAGGGCAGTGTGCGGCCCGGAGTACCCCTGCCAAGCCGGGGGTTGGGGGGGCTTCTCCTTGCCTTCTCCTTCAAACAACCACGGGGATATCTCTCGTATTTATTTATTGTTTGTTTTTTCCAGCCTTATCCTGGGGAGTTCTTTGCACCCCCCCCCCCCAGGTTCTCCTTTTCGTTAGCACCCAATCGTAGCGCCTCCTGATGACCTTCACCTTCACCTTGAGGACTTGGGCATGCGCGTCCCTTGCGCCCCCCCCACCGCCACCCCCCAGCCTCCCGACCCATCTTCTGCCTTCGCTCTTGTCTCATCAGCTTCTTGCCCTCTTGGGTTTCTCCTATGAGACAAATTATGTGATCTCTATTTTTTATTTGCATTTTTTCTTGCGGTACTGACAACCAATTCTGAAAGTGAATTCGTCTTCTAGGAAATGCGAAGCAGCTCGCGGTGATAGGAGCTCAGATTCTGATGTGCTGTCATGAAAATAGAATGGAGAAACTTCAGACAGGGTGCCCGGCTGGCAGCTTGAGGGGGCGCTGAGGAGCTGGCGGCATGGCTCAGGGTTCCAGTGCTGGCCTAGCACGGCAGGGCCCCGGATTTGATTCTCCCCGCACCACGTAAAGATTAGCTGGGCATGATGGTGGGCACCTGTCCTCCCAGCACTGTGGAGGCCGAGACAGGTGGATTGCCACGTGTTCCAGGGCAGCCTGAGCTACATAGTGACTTCAGGATCAGGCAGAACTACAGAGGCAGAGCCTGTCTCCGAAGATCAAACCAAAATGCAGAAGGGCTGGGGTGGGGTGGGGTGGGGGGCAGGATTGGGCGTGGGAGGTAGGCTGGGCTGGTGGAAGAGGGGCTCAGGGTCAGCTTTGATGTCCGCATCATCACATTGTCTGTACTGCAGTCCCTGCGTGCAGATAGGTCCTGGAGGTACCCACAGGCCTGAGCCAGGGTTGCTAGTGACTGGGACACAAGTGGGTGCTGGACCTGAATTTCATCAGGCGGCTGGCCTGCCGACACACAGGTGCGCCCCAGCACCAAGACACCTTCCTGATGGGTGGAGCCTCTGCCTGTCTGTGGGCCCCACAGGGAGGGCAGTGGCCGGCCCAGAGGCAGAGTCAGCTCTCTCTCTCTCTCTCTCTCTCTCTCTCTCTCTCTCTCTCTCTCACTTACTGTCTCTCTCTTTTCTTCCTTGTTTTGTGGTACTGGAAATCCCACCCAGCGCCTCCACACACAGCTACATTTCCAGCCCAGTTTTTAGGTTTTTTGATTTGGATCTTCCATGGCCGAGTTGTCCAGGCTGGGCCCAAACTTGGCGATGGTGCTGCCTTGGCCTTCCAGAGTGCTGGGATGATGGGCCTGTGCCACCACACCAAGCTCCCACACATTTGCTATGTGAAACGATTCCCCCAGCCTTCTTTTCAGGACACCAGGATGATCCTGTGGCCTCTGACCCAGGCGTGGTGAGCCTTATATCCTGTTCTTCCACCCAGCGGCTCCAAAAAGTGGTTTCTCAGAACTGTGGGGGGCGGAAGGCTTGGAGACCTTCCAATGTAACTCTTGATTTTGTCGGTGAAGCAGATGACGCTCAGAGAGGGGCAGTGACTTGCCTGAGGTCTCATGGCTGACCAGCGCCACAGTGAGGAGTGGGGCAGGGCCAGGGCGCCTCAGTATTTTGGCTGAGAGCTCAAGACCAGGAATGAATCCATCTGCAGGTGGGAACCCATTCATCAGCTTCTAGATTTTTTTTCCAGCCTAGAAAAGGAATCAGGCCTTTCGAACTCACCTAGATCTCTAGTCCATCTTCCCATTGTGATTTCGAGACAGGGTTTTGTTAAGTTGCTAAATCACCCAGGCTGGGCTCAAACTTGAGATCCTCCTGCCTCAGCCTCCCCGAGGGCTGGGATGACAGGTCTGCACCACCAGGCTGGACAGTTACTGAAATTTCTCTTTCAATTCTGATCATGTTGTCGGCCTATGCAATACTTGCCCATAATGACATCTGTGACTTTATCACCCATCAACTTTGATAGCACTTTTAATTTATTTTTAATTTTTCTAGAACTTCTGCAGATCTTGAGAAGGGAACTTAGATTTTACAGTTTTGAGATTTGCCATGTGAGTTGAGGGCAGCCTGAACTACAGAGCAAGATCCTGTCTCAAAAAGCAAATAAAAAAATGCCTAGAATGTGGGAAGAGTGCTGTGCTTGTCCAAGCGCAGAGTGAGTGCTCAGTGAACACATGGAACTGACCAACGTCAGGCGAGTGTGTGCTGTTTCTGATTCTTTCTCTGAAAGCAGAACTTGGAATATTTACGAATCTGGTTATTTACTCAGTTAATCCTATAGTGCAAGCTGGGTCTTCCCGCAGGCGTAGCTCTGAGCTGGGCACAGTTGGAAGCCACCGAGTTCAAACCCTCCAGGAGTTTATATCTCATGGACAGAAACGAGCCTGTGGTTTGAAAAGTCAGTCAACAATGCAGAGATTGATCGACACTAGTGAAGAAAGTTTGGGGTAAGGTCGCTAGGGACAGAATAGTGCAAGATGGACACAGCAGAGTGGGCTGAACGCCATTGGCAGAGTAGAATATTAATGACAACACAGGCAACCCAGGCCTGTCATCCCAACCCTCGGAGACAGAGGCAGAAGATTGCAAGTTCGAGTCCAGCCTGGATAACTTAGTGACTCAGTGAGGTCCTGAATCAAAATCAAAACTAAAAGGGGGAAAAAAAAGGCCTAGGAATATAGCTCAGGGTGAGGATCTTGGGGTGGGGGGGTGTCCCATCTTTAATGCCAAACCTTAGAATATTGTTGCTCGGTTTTGGTAGGCCAGAAGTGTGGGCTCAGGATGCCCGCGTGATTCTACCTGGTTAAGTCCATAGGAAGATCTCATATCTCCTCTTCTTTTTACAAAGGCCTTAATCCCGCCCTATGATCTCACCCGAACCGAGTCGTCTCCAAAGACCCTTCCTCCACACAGCGAGATGAGGATTTCCATAGCGGGGTACTGGGGACACAAAGCTTAAGTCATCAGCCGTGACAGCCTGGATGAGAGGACGCCCTGGCTGCGCGTGGGTCACCGCTGTCAGTTCTAGCTGCCTGCATTTTGACTGTGTCCAGATGCAGAAATGCCTGCGTGGGCTCAGATGGTGGGGCTGGGCCTGAGTGGTGACCGGTTTTCACAGCACTGGAGCAGGGGCAAAGCTGACCCGGACCTGCTGTGACCAGGTTGCCCATGCAGTGCCTTCCATGAGAGGCTGTCGTCTGGTAAATATTTGGGTGGTCTGTGACCCAAAGGCAAGAGATTTATTCCCATTTTTTGTTTGCCTGATGACCCCAAGTCCTCATTAGTCTTGAACCAATTGTGTATTTTTCTACCTAGCAGAGCTTAGACCTGAAATGTCCCTCTGACATCTGCGTGTGGAAGGTGGCTGACCGTGGTGCCTCGCTCAGCCATGGGCTCAGCCATGACGGCTTCCCGTGCCGTTAGGAGGCGGCCTGGGTGGGAGGGACAGGCCATGGGTGCGACCTATTCTGGGCCCCAGATCCTCATTCCTCTCTTTGAGCAGCTGCACCTGCCAGGCCCTTCCACCGGTGCCAGCTGACCGTGCAGATTGAGACCTCAGGACCGTGAATCAAGACAGACCTCTCCTCCTTTAATGAGTGGGTGTTGGGTATTGTGTCTGAGTGACAGGAAAGACACTACCCACGCCAATTTCTAGAGTCACAAGAAACATGTCCATGTGCCTACTTCCACCCATTTCACACAGAGCAAATGTGGCAGTTTACTCCCAGGTGACATCTAGGCTCTCCCAGATCTTTTTTTGTGTGTTTGCTTTGTGGTACTGAGATCGAGCCCAGGGCCTCCATGTTGAGCTACATCCTCCTGCCTCAGCTTCCCAGAGCCCTGGGACAACAGGCCTGTGCCACTGAGCTCAGCTCCAGAATCATTTCTGAATGCTTGCTCTGGGCTGCAGCCTGGGTCTGGTTATGTCTCGCACCTGCCCAGGTGGTACAACCTGCAGCCTGGGCGGAGGGTGGACCCTGCCCTCTTCCCGGTCTCTGCAGCCTCACGCTCCTCATGACCCTTCACGCTGATGCTCTCTGAACGTGGGTGAGGAAGGGAAGGTAGCACTGGTCCTTTGTAGGCTCACGTGCACCACCGGGAGAGTTAGACAGCGGCATAACAGTGCACACAGCTCCAGCTGCTTCAGCTGCTTCAGCTGTGTCCACACAATACCTTGGTTCAACATGAAGTCTTTCTTAAAAATTAGTCCAAGCCAAGCCTGGTGGCCCAGAATCCCAGCACTTAGGGAGGCTGAGGCAGGAGGATTGCAAGTTCAAGCTCAGCCTCAGTAAGTAAGCAACTTAGAGAAACATTGTCTCAAAAATCAAAAAACTAAGAAAAGTACTGGGGAGGTAGCTCTGTGCAAAGGCTGGGTGTTACCCCCTCTTCCCCCCACACGCAGTCAGCCCAGTCTACTAACATGACTGTTTTTTTTTTTTTTTATGTTGGTCCTAAAAACGGAGCCTGGGCCTTCTCACTGAGCTCCACCCCAGCCCATTATGAGTTTGATTTCCAGATGGGGTCTCACCAAGGTGCCTAGTTTCCTGTGCGAGGCTCGAACTTCCAATCCTCCTGCCTCAGCCTCCCGTGGGCCTGGATAACATGAATTTTTTTACGCTTGACTGTCTTCCTTTAGATTGACCAGAGACACAGAATCTCCCAGAAATTGACAAATACACAGCAGAGAGTTTTTACCTAGAAGACAAGTTTTTTGTTTCAGCTGCCCCCAAAGTTTTGCACACATGATTTCTGACGTTACTCATTTCCACAGGCCCCGTACCTCTGGCTCGCCCCAGCAGCAAGGGGCCGGCCAGTCCAGGTGCACCGTCACATGCGAGGCCTCTGCACACGGCCTCCCCTTCCTCCCGTCCAAATGATTCAGGCCCTTCCTGAGTTCCAGAGGTTCTCGGAACCCGCCGTGCACCAGGGTACAGTGCTGACGAGCCTCGTTGGGGAGCCGTGGCAAGAGGGCAGGTGGTCAGCAGGACCCCTGGCCTCTGCCCCGTCCTAGCCAGGAGTGTCCGTGACGGGATGGACACCTCTTCTGAGAAATGACCATCTCTGTCCTCTTCCTGGACCGGCTTTGGCAGATGCGAGCCGGAAACAGGCTGTGATGCTTTTTTTCCCGCACTGCATCCTCGCTGCTCTTTCTGGAACTCGCTTGTTGTTTATGTCTGGGTCCCTCTGTACGGCAGCGAAAGGCAGTCCCAGTCCCTCTACCCAGAAGGACTGAGGCTCGCTCAGTGGGTGCCTCCCTCCAGCCAGTACTGCCTGTGAAGGGGGAGAATCTTTTCTCTTTCTTTCCTTTTTATCCCCTCTTGTGTTCATTTCTCTTCTTTTCAGTGCTGGGATGGAACCCAGGCCTTCCCTCTGAGCTACATCCACAGGGCCTTTTTACTGTTTATTGGAGACAAGTTCTCACTAAGTTGCTAAGTTGCCCAGCTGGGGCTTGATCTTGCTATCCTCCTCCCTCAGCCTCCCAAAGTGCTGAGATGACAGGCCTGGGCCACCAGGGCTTAGGCAGCTCATGCGGAATCAGAATGAGCCCTCGCCCTCTCCCATGGCTCATCTTGGAGAGGCCATCTGGATGGGGTTTAGGTGGCACCACTGTAGGTGTCTGCTCTCACCTCAGGTATCCAAAAATAATTTTGGTGCATAAAAATTGCAAGTATGCTATGTTGACTTAAACATTTTTTATGAGGAAGGTTATTTCACCAATACTAAAGAACAGTCATATGAAATGCTAATCGTATTTCCTAGCTTGGGAAGTCCATGATTTTGTGGTGTCTGAAGGTGCAGGCCTGAAGTCCAAGCATTCTGGGAGGCTGGGGCAGGAGGAGGTCAAGTTCGCGCCCAGCCTGGGAAATTGAGCAGCTTCCGAGACTCAGTCTCAAGATAAAAATTACCCAGAAGGGGCCTGGGACGCACCTCAGTGTGGAAGCCCCGGGTCCCATCCCCAGCCTGACAAATGAAACAAAACGAAAACACCATAAAGCTTTAAGATCAGCCCAGATTTACCATACATTTAAAAGAAAAAAATCAATAAAAGGCAGAGAGTATATATGATCAAAATCCACAAAGTAATTAAATGTAAGTGATTGAATAATAACCAGACTGAAAACATTCCAGGTACTGCTTCTAGAGAAAGAACCAGAAGCCGCCAATGCGCGTGAGTTTGATGCGTTTATGGTGCACTCACTACGTGGTCAGACAAGCAACCTCACATTCTAAGCATTTTTTGTTTGCTTATTTGTTTATTGAGACTAGGTCTTGTTTTGTTGTGCAGTTTGGTTCTGAACTCATTATGTAGCCCAGGCTGGCCTTGAACTCATGGCAATCCTCCAGCGCAAGCCTCCCAAGTGCTGGGATTATGGTCACATGCTCCTATGCCATGCTAGGGCTGGGCTACGCCCCTAGCCCGGTGCCAGGGAAATCAGCAGAGTTCCTTGAGGGGGGTCTGCGGTTTAGAGATGATTGGCATGTGAGCCAGCCAACCGAAGAATGAGATCCGCTGTGCTGGCATCCAGGAGGAGGCGCAAGTCTGCAGCGCCACCCCTGCCGCGTGGGCGCGGCCGAGGTCTCGGGCCACAGCTGCTGCCCTGCTGGCCGCCTTCCTGCGGAGGGTCACCCGGGCCTTCTGGCTTGAATTCGTTCTCCTTGTGCGCTTTGTCACCGCAGTGCAGAGCTGACGAGCCCCTCTCCGAAACGAGGCCCGGCATGGGCTCCGTCCTGAGGTCCCTCGGCTCTGGCTGCGTCACCGTGGAGTCGAACCTCCCCCTTTGCCCCTTGGCATCTTACTTTTCCTTGAACGAGATGACGGGCACAGAAGCCTTCTGCTGTGTGACCGTCCGGGCAGGCCACGTGCCACCTGCTGTGGTGGCGCCTTACGGGAGCACAGGGTTAGCAGAGGCCTCGGGCCTGGGTGGCGGGCCTTCCGCGGAGGCCACCTACGCGCTGAAGCAGCGCCAGGTGAGGGAGGACCCTCCAGGGCACCTCCCCTTCCCCTGTAGCGCATTCAACTGGCTGCGAACATCCCTGATGAGTCCCCTGAGGAGGACAGCACCTTGTGACCTGCTCACTTCTCGGGAAAGCCTCCATCCAATCAAGCGGACACCCGGGTCAGTAGGGACTGGCCTGTGCACGCTGGATCCCACACCCCAACGACCTGGAACAACAGGTGATCATTTCCTGTGTGTGGCACTGCGGTCCAACCCAGGGCCTTGCGTTGAGCTAGTTCCTGCCCTTTCTGACGTGAAAACGCAGCTCCCTGATGTCCTAAATTGGCAGCCTGAGCCGAAACCTGTTATCCTCGCTCCCAGCCTTCCGGGGTGCTAGAGTAGAGGCCTGAGCCAGGGCCTGGCAAGGACAAGTGTTGGTGCTGACTGCACGCGGGGGACTGTTCAGTGCACATGGGATGTGTTGGTTGAATTGTTCAACAACCCGTGGGGAGCACATTTACTACTAAGAGAGGGAAACTGAGTCTTAGAGAAGAGTGTCAGTGAACCCACGATGGTGTATCTAGGAAGGGGTGGCACCGGCCTCCAGCTCTGGGGAGTTGGTCTCCCCGCTGTGGGCTCACCCCTTGAGCTTCTTGGGTTCAGGGACTGTGGAGGGCTCCCTGTCGGGTATTTCCCGCAGCACAGTCAGAGAACTGGGACGGATGGGCCCAGTGGGAGCTGGGTGTGGGTGAATTCCTCCCAGAACAGTCCAGAAAATGTCCCCGAAGCAGCACTGATCCATATCTGACACATCGGAGGGCTGTGCAGGTGGTCGGGTGTGTGTGGCCACAAGGCACATGCAGGCTTGCCGGCCCTTGCAGGCTTTATTATTTTAGTGATTTATTTGTCTTGTTTTGTTTTTGCGACAAGATGTCTCTCTTTGCGGTCCTGGCCAGGCCTGAGCTCACTGGGCAATGCAGGCTGGCCTCCAGCTCCCGTCTGTCCCCCTGCCTCGGCCTTGCCAGCGCTGGGACTACAGGCTTGCCCTGCCGGGCCGGGCCCCTGTGGGCCTTCCCTGTTCCAAGGATTCACTGTTCTGCCTGATTCCTAGAACTGTTTGTTGCCCGAAAGTGAAATGCTTACGATAAACCAAAGCTTGGGATCAAAGGTGACAGGAATCGCTCGTTGGCCTGATTTTTATCTCGTGGGCCAGCCGGCAACGACCTGATGGCTGCGGAGGAGCGTTTCATCGGCTGCTAGGGCTTTCCCCAAGTGCTTCCTTTCCTATTAGTCACGGCGGCCCGGCGGGGAGGGAGGAGCGTGCCCGGTGGATGGGGTCTGTCCGGGAAGCACCAGCATAGCAGGTTGCGGGGTGTTGGGGGGGGGCGTCTGACAATGGCTGAGGGGCCGCTGGCCAGGCATTGGCTGCCGGCTCAGAAAATGTGATGGCTCACATGCCTCACCCAGAACTCATAGCTGACTCAGCAATACACGAGTTAATCAACTTTGCTCCCGGATTTTTATACTATGAACAAATTAAAAAGGGCCCACAACTGGGCCTTGGGGTGCAGGCCTCTCATCCCAGCACTCTGGGAGGCTGAGGCAGGAGGATCTCCAAGTTTGAGCCCAGCCCGCCTGGGCAACTTAGCAATTCAGTGAGACCCTATCTCAAAATAAAAATGAAGAAGGGCTGGGGATGTAGCTCAGCGCGAAGGCCCTGGCTCCCGTCCCCAGCCAGGCGCCGTCGGGTGCCATGGGTGGGCCCCAGCCGGTGCCTTGCACTTCTCACTGCTCTGACAGCCCTGGTGGGGATGTTTGGGGTTGGCTCCTGCCGGGGCCAGTTTCTGGTTCAGGCGGGAAGGGGGGAGTGGCGCGGGGAGATATGAGGTATGATTTTTTAAAAAGTCCCTTCGAAATCCTCCCCATCACTAGGAATCCGTTTATCCCACACCGGGCCACTTTCTGAAGCCGTGCCGGAAGTCCTCCTTTTCAGTCATTTTACTTGTGCTGTGGGGCTGCCTCAACGTTCCAAATTGGTTACAGTGTCGACTTTTCGTAGTGGTTTTGACTTTGGGGGGAGAGCCAGAAGTTGCACGGTGCCCGGTCCAGTGGGTATGACAGGCCGCAGCCGTCAGCACATCTTCGTTCACACCTCATAAGGACACCCGGAAGAGGGCACCCAGAGCTGCTTAGGAAGTGGCCCGACAATGGGGCAGAGCGTGTTGGAAGGGGGTGGGGAATTTGTAGGGGTATTTGTGGCAGTGCCTTTTACTGTAAAAAACATTTAAAATTCAAGCATTCCCTGTATAGTCACTTGCGATCCTACTGCCTCAGCCTCCCAGAGTGCTGGGATTACAGACCTGGCCATCTGGCTCAACTATAGATTTTTATTTTTATTTATTTATTAATTTTGAGACAGAGTTTCTCTCTCTTGTCTCTGTAGTCCAGGCTGGTCTTGAATTCACTATGTAGCCCACGCTGACCTTGAAGTCACAGCAGTCCTCCTGCCTCAGCTGCCCAAGTGCTGGGATTCTAGGCCTGAGCTGCCCAGCCTGGTTAACTTTTCTGTGGCCTGGTCACCTGCCCAGTCGTGTGCTCTAGGCTTGTAATGGCACTCCTCCTGACAGGCCCACCGCTTACTAGCAGACATTCCACCACACCCAAGTGCACGAAGCTTTTAGGGGCCACAGCCAGCATGAGGGTCATGGGCTGGGCTGTGTAACTGCGTGTGTGCGGGGACCGGACACAGGACAAAGCAGGGTGGCCTGATGGGGGAGCCGGCAGGTGGGCTGTAGGTTAGGGGAGACGGGCCCCTGGGGGTTAGGGTTGTCACCATCAGTTAGCCACCTGCTGGCATCTACTAAATTGTTGTGTTGGGGCTGGACATGTCAGATTGCCACGGCCAGGAGAAAATGAGGGGACAGCCGTCTATAAGCCGGCATCACATGCAGAAAGCCAAGTTTGGCATGTGGGGATAGCGGAGTTCTGCACAGAAACCTCACACTGGTACTCAAGGGTCAAGTCCCCCGGAGGGGGGGGGCGTGGAGCACCCTGCCCCTCCCGGGGGACAGCGCTGGACACAGATCCCAAGTGCCAGGCTCTGAAGACGATCCAGGAACGAACTTGGAGTCTGGTGGTGGGGCAGGGCTCCTGCAGCTCCTCCTTTCCAGAGACCTGGCAGGCCCCCCGGGGTGAGTAGGCGGGGGCTCACACTGATCAGGGACAGTGGTGTGGCTGAGCGTGAAACTTGGGGTCTTCTGAACCAGCTGACCCTCCACGCAGGGTCCTTGTGGCTGGATACTCAAGGTGCTGAGTGGGGCTGAGCTGGGGGGCCCTCAGCTGTCCTCAGAGCCCTCCATCCTTCCCAAGGCCATTTTGGACCCTTGCACAGTGGAAATGGAGGCGACCCCCAGTGGTTGTCACCAGGAGACCCATTTTTCAGAAAGAAACAGGCTTGTTTATTGAGCTCACAGTTTTGGCTCTGCCTCCCTGAGTTCTTACCACCTCACACCACGGCCCTTCTGTGAATTAAGCCTTTAGCCACACTAGGCTCTTAGGGGACACTTGAGCCACGTGGTGTGGCTCTCCCGTGTAGTCTCAGTGACTCAGCAAGCTGAGGCAGGAGGGTCACTTCAGCCCCAGAATTCAGGACCAGCCTGGGCAACATAGTGAGACTTTCATGTCTTAAAAAAGCAAAGAAGTAAATTTTATGTTATGTGTATTTTTAGCACAATTAAAAAAAGAAAAGGAGTTCTGTCCGAGGTCCTCAAAAGAACCTCTGGACATCCACATGCAGAAGAATGAATCTAGCCACACACCTGTCACCATGCACCAAAAGCAAATCAGAGTGGATCAGAGACCTAGACATTAAAAATGAAACACTAAACCTTCTAGAAGACAAATTAGGCAAATTTCTAAAAGACATAGGCATAGGCAAAGACTTCCTTGACAAGACACCAAGAGCAAAAGAAATTATCTCCATTATTAACAAATGGGATCTTGTCAAATTAAAAAGCTTCTGCACAGCAAAAGAAACTATCAACATTGTAAAAAGAGAACCAACGGACTGGGAAAAAAATACTCACCACCAATATCTCAGATAGGAAGCTCATAACTAGAATATACAGGGAGCTGAAGGAAAGTAAGCCTACTGAAATAAAGGATTCTGTTGAAATGTGGGCAAATGAAATGAAGAGGCAGTTCACTCATGAAGAAGTTCAGATGGCCAATAGATACATGAAAAGATGCTCAGCATCTCTATTCATAAGAGAGATGCAAATCAAAACAACGCTAAGATACCATCTCACTCCAGAGAGAATGGCCTGTATCAATAAGTCAAATAGCAATCAGTGCTGGCGAGGGTGTGGGGAAAAAGGAACCCTCCTGCACTGCTGGTGGGAATGTAAATTCGTACAACCACTATGGAAAGCAGTATGGAGAGCTCTCAAAAGACTAGAAATAAATGTCCCCTTCGATCCAGCGACACCCCTCCTGGGAATATATCAAAAGAGGCCAAAACAAGACACAGCAGAGATATATGTATACCCATGTTCATAGCAGCACAACTAACAATAGCTAAATTGTGGAAGTCACCAAAATACCCATCAACAGACCAGTGGATACACAAACTGTGGTATTTATACACAGTGGAATACTGTGCATCTATAAAGTCTAACAGTGTGGAGGCCTTTACAGGCAAATGGAAGAAACTTGAGAACATCATGCTTAGCGAAGTGAGTCAGAAGCAGAAGGTGAAACATGGAATGGTCTCTCTGATATGAGAGACCCAGATCACAACTCTTATGGAACTTAAAGAGAAAAACAAAGTGAAAGAGGGGGGTAGGGTGGGGGAGGAGGGAGGGAGGGTAGGGTAGGGGGAGGGACAAAAGGAGAGTGGGAAAGCCCTTGTGTCCTTGGCAGGATGCGTATGTGCACAAAATACTCAACTCCATTGTAAACCTTAAATTTTGCACGTATACATATCAATAAAACGGGAAAAAAAAGAACCCGTGAGGTAGGAGCAGCCAGCTCGCACCTCTGTTGCTCTGGGGGTGAAAAATACAGAAACTCAGAGGAAGTTTGAGTTTGGGCTTCCCCTGGCTGCTCCGCTACAGCCTGGAGCTCAGTGGAGGTCACCCTGGGGACAGAGGCCGGGGCTGGGCCTGTCCCCACGCTGGGGCTCACTCCTGTGCCTTTTAGGGAGAGGAGCACACCACCCTCCTGCCGTCCTATCCCCTCCAGCCACAGCGAGCTAATCTCCAAAAAGAGCTCCCTGCCCTCCTCAGAAGGTCGCCCTGTAAACAGCCTCTCCTCACACGTGGCACTCCAGGGCGATGGGGTGCCAAGGGAGGTCTCAGTGTAGCCCAGGTCGCTGGCTGTCCCAGCCCCATGTGTCACCCCAGGGAGAACCAACGAGAGAAACATGTCCATCCTGTGTTGCCCTTGGCACAGCCTGGAAGGATAATGGACCATTTTGGGGGTTGGGGTGCAGAGTAGGAGTTCACATTAGGAACTGCGGGGCCTCATTCCCACCTGCTGGTTTAGGTGCACTGGTTCTGCACAGTTCAGGCTGACTGACGGAACTGGTCTGTCCACACAGATCTCTCAAGGCGGCCCCAGACCAGCGAGGCATGGAGAAGAAAACTGCGTGGTCACAGGTCACAGACGCTTGGGACAGGACTAATGCTACCTGCTCTAGTTAAGTAAGTGCATACAATGGGTCTATGTCGTTCCACCCTGAACAGCGCTTTTCAGAATAAAAATCCCCTCGCTCTGGAAGACTGAGGCAGGAGGATCACAAGTTTGAACCCAGCCTGGGTAACTTAGTGACTTAGTGAGACCTTGTCTAAAGTAAACAATAATAAGGATGCTGGGATGTAGCTCGGGGTGAGGGCTCTGTGTTTGATTCCTAGTACCATAAATAAATAAACAAGTTAATTTAAATGTTAAGAAAATAAAATCATGTCATGCCATTTGTGGCAAACACCCACACAGTTCGGCGCTGTCTCTGATATGGCTCCGAGCCCCCTCGCTGTGTGTGGGACCTGTTCTCACCTATCCCCCCGTGCCCATCCGTGTCCAGGACACCCTGTGTCCTGCAGCAGGTGACTTTTATTAAATGCATATTTAAGGCCACACACTATGCCAAGCGCTCGACATGCATTATTTCACTGAACTTTCACAATGACTATGACAACAGGTGCCATCGTTACCCTGTTACCCTCACTCTCCCTCCCCATGCTGGGGTGGACCCCAGGGCTTGTGTCCCCAGCGACATTCCCACACAAAGTGCTACATTGCCCAGGTGGGGTTGGAACTTTCAATCCCTGCCTCTGCCCCCCAGGGTGCCGGACGAAGGGAAAGGAACTGAGGGTTAGATAACTTACCCAGGACTGTGCAGCTCCCAGAGGGCCTGCCCGGGGTTGACCCTACACCTGTGTCTGCCCCTTCCACCTCCTCTGCCCTTCCACTGAGCTCAATTCACTCTGCACTTTACTAGCTTGGCTCAGGTGGCCCCTTCTGCTGGGACAGGCTTCCTCCTCTCCACGGGCCTTTCGTCCTTGCAGTGCAGGGCCTTTCCCCTGGGAGTCCTGCTGTTCTGACCACTTACCCCTCTGTGACTCCAAATGCATCTGATTTCAAACATGTCCCAGGGACACAGTCCTGTCCTGACCACGCATGGCTGAGCTCTTTCCAGGTAAGGACTATGATCTATTCGATCTATCTATCTATCTATCTATCTATCTATCTATCTATTTTGGGGGGTGGGACAGGGCCTCCCTCTATCCAGGGTGGGCCTGAACTCACTATGTAGCCCAGGCTGGCCTCAAACTCCCAAGCAGTCTTCCTGTCTCAGCCTCCCAAGTGTTGGGATTACAGGTGTGCACCACCATGCCTGGCTAATTTTTCTGTGATGCTGGGGGACCAAACCCAGAGCCTTGCACATGCTAGGCAAGTGCTGTAATGGCCCCTCTGATCTATTCTTCTCAGAAATCAACACTCAAAACCTGACTCACAGTTGGCGTTAGAGCCACTGGATCTTTCTGGGCATCCAGGGATGCGGCTACTGGGAAGAAAGTGACCGCCAGGGGGCAGCACTAGCTACCTGCGGAATTGCTGGTGGGCTCCTTCTATCTGGGAGCAGGTGTTTCACGTAAGGGAAGTAGTCACTGTGGAAACAACTCAGGTGCACAAGAGACCCGGGGATGGTTGGAATAACTGGCATGTGCTTAGTTAAAAAAGACGTAAAATGTGGGAGGGAAGTTGGGAGAAAGTTTAAAAAAGAGTGTTTTGGGAAAGCTTTTGGGATTTTCAAAACTTATGGAAAACATGGAGAATATGACTTTTTCTGCTACATATTTTTTGTGCAACAAAATATTTACATGTTTAGTTTGCAAAACACACTATTTTCAGGTGCTCAAGAAACACATGACATAGTCTGCATTATTAAGGTGAGCAGCCAGGCCGGGCGGTGCAGCCCTTCCACCCAGTGCTCTGGGAGCTGAGGCAGGAGGATCCCAAGTTCGAGCCCCGGCTGTTCAACACAGTGGCTTGGCAAGACCCTGTATCAAAATAAGACATTAAAAAACAGGCTGTAGCTGGAGCTCCCCAAATAAAAAGGAAAATACATAGTTGGATCTATAAACAGGCCTAAATCATGAATGCCGATTTCTGGCTGCCTCTCTCTCCACATCTGCTGTCTATGGATTTGGAATCTTACACATCTAGCATGACGGGGTAACTTGTTGTTATTTTGCTAGTTTTTCCCCCCAGTTAAAAAGAAATAGGAAGCCAGAACAATTCCAAGGTCTGTAGTTTCCTAGTGTTGGAAACCAAAGGGAGCCGGCAGCTGGCCCTGGGTCCCTGGACAAAGACAGGCTGCGGCTGGCTTGGAAATGCCCACAGAATATTGGGGCCACAATGGACCTTCATTCCAAAATTCAAGGGATTCACCTACACTGAGGGTCAGGTGGTCTGAGGATTTTTGGCAGGTGGTGTTTACAAGCTGAGAGGGATTTCAGAATGTCATGTCCCTCAGAGGCCGATGGACAGCGAGCGCATGGCTACGTGACTCCTGCTTGGGGGCCTTCATGGCAGGAGGGACATGTGCTCTCTGCTGTCTCTGAGTCTTGAGTAGGGGCCGGTTGCAGCTGCTCTGGGTTCAGCTTCTCCCGGGAATTTGTGGGGAACTGTGGAGATTTGGGTCTAGAGTTTCCCCTCAGCCCCACTATGCCTCACGTATTTGAAAGGTGATTGCATCACGGGGGTTAATTGGCTCAAGTGGATTGATTCACTGGTGATTTCCATTCTGTTAAGAGATGGCACCTGATTGGAAGGGGTGGATCATGGGGTGGGGCGTGGCCTGGAAGGGTTTGTTGTTGCCCGGTTCTGGCCTGCCTTACCCTGCTGTGAGCAGCTTTCCCAGCTAGGACCCTGCCGTGCCCATCCACCACTGCCAGCTGACTATGCATGGACTGGCGGAGGCCGGGGATCTGTGAGCTAAGGAGAATCTCTCCTCCCTCAAGCAGCAGGTGTCAGGTTGGGTGTCCCAGCAATGTGAAAGTGACTGAGACAGGCACCTGGATTTTATGCACATTTCCCAGGGATTTAGTGTGGACCGCTCTGAGAGAGAGGGAAAGGGAGAGAGAGCAAAAGCCAGAGACCCCAAGGCCATCTTAGCACAGGCCCCGATGAGAACGGTCCCCCTTCCCTACACTCTCCACCCCACTCCTTTCTGCAGCCAGGAAGGGTCAGAAACAAAGAGTGAGCAAGCCAGGGAGGTGACCCAGGGGTCACGGCTGTGCTCCTCGCCAGTCTCTAAGCCCATGTGTAAAGTGCCACAGCGATCTCCATCCTGGGGCCCAGCACGCTTCCTGGCACAGGGTGAGAGCTCAGATACGGGACTTCTGTGAGTCCCTAGAGGATCAAGGTTCGGGGGCTAAAGGACCAGGTAGCTGTGTGGAGAGTGATCAGGTTTGTTCAGAGCCAGCTGCGGGCACATGCTCATATCCCACTGCCTTGGCATGTGACAGTGGGACAGCCAACGGCCAATGCAGGAAGTGGCTGGTAGGTTCTGTGCCTGGGAGGCTCAGGGAGGGGAGGGGAAGAGACTCAAATTCCTTAATCACCATCTTCGTGTTAAACCCACAAAAAAACTGATAAAGGCTCCCCTAGCTGGAACTGATGATGCAGTGACCCCAGCATCACCTACAAAAGCTGGCGGTGCTGCCATCCCAGCATTCTAGGATGCTGAGGCAGGAGAATCACCAAGTGCAAGCCCAGCTTGGGCAGCTTAGGTGCTCAGTGAGACCCTGTCTCAAAATTGAAAACTAGAAAGTGGGCTAGGGATGGAGCTCGGTGTGAAGGTCTGGGGTTGGATCCGCAGTACCACAGAAAATTAAACCAAAGGTAAGACCCAGTGAACCAAATGTACCTCGGACGTCCTTCTGCCTCGGTAATCTGTGTTCTGCTTTCCCGTCATCTGCTCCTCCAAGAGTGGGAAGAGAATTCGAATGAAAATTTGCCACGGTTCAGAGGTTTGTCATCAGTTTTAATAGGAGGGCTGGAGCCAGACAGTTTAGAGAAATGTATAAAAACTTTTCATTGCTGCTGGAACATGATACAGTTTGTGCATAGCACATACGGATTTAAAAAGAAAACAGAAGTAGCCCATTCCTACAGGCACGCATCTGGACAGCTTCTGGGTTTTCTACCTGCTGTCCCCAAGCTCAGGGACAGTGCTGTACCGGGGACCCAGCCTGGGGTACTTCATGACACAGGGAGCGAGCCAGCCCCACCAGACGCGCCTGGCCAATGATGGGCTTTCAGTGGGTCGATGAGGTATCCAAACGCCGCGGCTGCATGCGGGCAGCACACCACGCTCAGTCCGGGTCGGGAGACCACCTTTCCAGACAGGCAGCAGGAGTGGCCGGGCCTGCTGCCAAGGGGCAGAAAGAGCAGCTAGTGCCGACCCGCTGTCCTGATGATGGAGACATCTCGTGACATGCTGGCCTGGAGCCTTCAGGGCAAAACTTAGGGACTATGTCAGATGCAAAAGGGGAAGAAGGAGATAGACTGTAGAGAGGGCCTGCTGGTGTCACTTGGCAGCCACCGTGCTGCTGGGAATGGCCGCATGGTGACAGTGGCACCAGGAGAGGACAAGCAGTGGCTCGGGGACTTTGGTGTCTTGGTTTCCTGGGTCCTCGCGTAGAGGGAGGATTTGAAGGGTCTGGAGTTGCAGAGCAGCAGCAGAGCCCGGTGCTTGGGATAGGAGGGAGGGAAAGAGTTCTGGCCCGGGGACAAACCTATACACCCAAGAATCAGAGGACAAGCCACAGGGTGCCTTGACTGCGGCTTGGAGGGAGTGTGGGGGTGCAGGGGGTGGGTGGGTATGTGGGGGAATTGTGGGACATGGCAGCAGAGAGGGGGTGGTGGAGGGTGATGATAACACACTGATTACAAAAGACAGGCCACTTTCCAAGGCAAGTTTAAAAACCTATGGGAGCCGGGCCTAGGGGTGTGCGCTTGTAATCCTGCCACTCTCGGCGGCTGACGCAGGAGGATCCCAAGGCCTGGGTAACTTAAGCAAGTTGGCAAGATCTCGTCACAAATCAACAATGAAAACATGGTCGGTAGGTCCGTGTGAAGTCCCTGCATTCAATCTCTAGTACCACAAAGAAAAAAAAAGTTAAAAAACCGTGGGGCAGGGGAAGAGGGGTTAGGAGGCCCCAGCGTGAGGCAAGTGTGGTCGCGGCTCGAATGAGGTATTTGGGTTTTCTCGTGTCCTAGGAGGTCCATCCGTTGCCCCGGGGAGGGTGGAGGCAGCCCTTGCTCCTGCGCTGGCCTCCGCGGCGCCTGACAAGTGCGTCTCTCAGGGCGTGCAGATGAGCTGTTCCCTTCATCCCTGTCCTCGAGGAGGGAAGGAAAGAGCCTCTTGGCTCTCAGAGCCCTGAGCTTTCCCAGAGCTTTCGAGAAGGACACACGAGCTGCACAGCTCTATGGATTGGCTCAGTGCCTTGGCACATACCTGTGATCTCAGCCACTCAGGAGGCTGAGGTGGGAGAGTGCAAGGTTCTCATGAGACCCTGTCTCGAAAACTAAATAAAATAAAAAAATGATGATTGGCTGGTGATGTGGTTCAGTGGTAGGCTGCCTCTCAGTTCAACCCTCAGTCCCGGGGCCGGGACAGCTTTGTAAGTTAGGGCCGTTAAGATTTGGGAGAGGAGGGACCCATGCCATTCTCAGTCCATCCTCTGTGAGAGGGCGGGGCTCCCTCTGTTCCCCTGCAGTGGCATTTTGGATCTAGAGAAGCTGGGCTGAGTCCAGGACTCAGTGGACATGTGACCAGGTAAACAAGAACTCTCCACACCTGTGCAGGGGAGCAGGTGAAAACAGAAATGTCTCTCTCTCTCTGATCTTACTCTGAGCCTCTCCCTTAACCCACTTCTGTGGGTAAGGATTGACTCTTCTTAGGCCCAAGTCACTTTCAGGTCAAGAAGAGAGCCCTCAAGAGAATTTCTTTAAATGAGAAAAAAAATTTTTTTAAAAATTACTCATCATGCATCCTGATATCCAGGGGTGATGTTCAATGTACTTAACAACTAGCACCATGAGATCAAGATGCTGGCCAGAAGAGATGTCTGGCTTCTCATGACCAATACCAGTCACAAAAAAAATCTACCTGCAGGTGCTGCTACTTAGTGGCTGAGCATCAAGCCTGCCGGATTGTGGCATTTTAGAACTTCTGTCTCATGCCAGTGTGGAAAAGGAAAGTAGACCCTGAGGGAGACTTCTTGCCAGGATCTGAGCAGTTTTATGAGCGCAGAGTGATGCAAGATATATCAAGCAGTCCAGGGCCTGGCAGGCTGTCTTTAGGAGATCGCCTCCTCTGCCAGGAGGAGGCTGAGGCAGGAGGATCTCAAGTTTGAGCCCAGTTGGGCAAGTGAGTGACTTAGTGAAACCCTGTCTCAAAATAAAAAATAAAAAAAGGGTTGGGGGTGTGGCTCAGTGTGAGGGCCCTGAGCTCAATCCCCAATATTGCAAGAATAAGAAGAGGAGGAAGGGGAGGAGGAGGAAGAGTAGAGGGAGAAGACAGCCTCTTCTCCTGCCAAGTTAGCTCCAAGATTTAGAAGATTTAGGAAGGAAGGCTCTAATGCTTTGGAACCTAGGACTTTTTCTCCTGTCCAGGTCACAATCCTGCTACCCCACTACCATTGTACACTCCCAGTTACAACAGAAATGAACACACATTTCTGGTTCCAAGAGCCTCCATTTCTCACGTGACCTGTTACAGACACTGGTTACACGGCAAGACTTTTTCAAAATAATCAGCTTTGTAGCCCGCCCCAGTGGCCAGTCCCATCATCCCCACACTTGGTGAAGCTGAGGCAGGAGGATTGCAGCCCGGGAAACCTGGCAGCCGAGCAAGGCCCTGCCTCTAAGCACAACTTAAAAAAAAAGGCTGGGTGTGGTAGCACACACCTCTCATCACAGTATTTGGGCGGCTGAGGCAGGGGGATTGCAGTGTGTTTGATGCCAGCATTCTGGGTTACAGAGTGAGTTCAAGACCAGCCTGAACTATAGAGCAAGACCCTGTATCAAAAAAAAAAAAAAAAAAAAAAAACTTAAAAAAGGGGTGGGGGCCTAGGGATGTGGCTCCGTGGGAAGGCCTGGGGCCTGATCTCCAGCAGCTCTGTTTCCTGCCTCCTGCTGACCTCCCGGCCAGTAGCCTGAAGGTCAAGTCGGACACTGATTCTCTCCCCCTTCTACTTCACAGAAGACCCTGCTCCTTCTCATTTCTGTCCACACGGCCTGGTCCACATGCACACGCAAGGTCCTGTTCTAATACCTTAGCCCACCCTGGAGTGGCCTCTGCTGTCCTCACCCACACATGGCCTCCACGATCCTAGCAGGGAGATCCTAGTAGGAGGCAGGCAGGCTGGTGCCTCTCCCTCAAAGCTGAAAACATCTTAAAAGTTAAAAGGAGACAGCTCACCTCCATCCCCATCCCAGAGTCCTGCAGCCCAGATCTATCTATAGCCGGACGGCACATCTGCGAATAGAGAGGCATGCTGAAGACGAGGGGATTTGCAACAGATGACGGGTCCCTCTTGCAGGCCGGGGCCCTAGAGTCGCCCAGGGCGGCAGGCCATCTTGTCACTCGATGGCTCGCCTATGCTCAAAATATTTTGCACTCTGAGATGGCTCTCTCTGGTTTCAGATTTAGGAACATTCCGTCGGTTCAGGAATCCAAAGGCTCCGGGCGGGTCACATTTATAGTTGCCCGGGAACCTCCGCTTGACATACTCGCAGAGGACATGGGGCGGGAAGGCACTGTGCAAGCCCAGCCCAGCGGCACTGGCATGTGGCACTTTGGGAGGCTGGGGCAGGAGGGTAGAAGTGTGAGCCCAGCCTGGTGATTCAGTCGTTTAGCAAGACCCTGTCTCAAGCAGTAACAAGGGGTGAGAGGCTTGCAAGGGATGTAGATCAGAGCGAAGGCCCCAGGTTCAACTCCAAGGAGAAAAGAGAGAGAGAGAGAGAGGGAAAGGGAGAGAGAGAAGCTGCTTGGTGTCCTAGGATGAGGAGGAGCGGGGTCACGCTGGGCGTCACCATGCCCGTTACACTGCATCCAGGCCACGGTGTGTGTGTGTGTGTG